>RXPK01002691.1:0-84911 GCA_004143645.1 Protaetia brevitarsis | reverse complement strand
AACTTTTTGTATGAGAGGAAAATAACTGAGGCAGAAGAACGGAACAGCAATGGGAAGCCCTTTATCACAGTAATAGCCAACTTATTTATGGATAGCATTTGAAGAAGAAGCCCTAAGTTCCAGCGATATGAAACGCCAAGTGTTGGCTGCGATATGTGACGAATACTTTCTGTAATATGGCAACACGGAAAAGAAAAACTTACACAGTTCTTGAAACACATAAACTCACAGCACCAGCCATCAAGTTTACCATGGAGAAAAGAACAAAATGGAAATCTCCCTTCCTGGATGTTATGGTTAAGAAAACAAAAGAGGGAATGCTACAGCACGCAGTATTTAGAAAGAAGGCGCAACACCGATAGATATCTGTATGCAAGATCTCACCATCATCCGATGCAAGAAGAAGACATTAATACAAAACATTGCCATCCAGAGCCGAAAACCAATCAGTGGACGACAACATCTTACCAGTGAAAAGATACATTTGGAGAAGCACTAAAGAAGAATGGTTACACTGACATCGACATAAGGAGAGCCACTAAGAAGAAGACGACACTGGAGACAAGTACGGAACCACGAAGAGGGAGATGGGCTGTTTACCTTACATAGCAGGAGTCACCGAAAAAGTAGGGCCGAATTTTGAAGAAACGTAACGTACAAATACGCTTCGGAAATGAAACGTCGAACCAGCAGTACCTACCGACGCAAAGAGCAAGATACCCAAGAGGCGCACAAGAAGGGATCTACAAGATAACATGCCAATGCGGACAGTGCTACGATCGGACAAACAGGAAGAGCCCATCGACATAAGAAAAAAAGAACACGAGAGGGACGCAAAGATTAAGAAGGACCGAGCAATCAGCGGTGCAGAACACATGCACGACACCGGACACAAAATGGTTCAAGAATGTAAAAGTAATAACTACCACCAAGAACTAACGGGAAAAGACTCATCAAGAGGAAGCCATAGAAATAGAGAAGACTAAACGTTAACAGAAGAAGAAGGTACCCACCTTAGCAACACGTGGAAGAGCCTACTACGAAACCGTCACGGTCAATGGAGCGGAAACTACACGGTTGGATGCACCAGGGGCGTATATAAAAGAAAGAATGTCGGACCATGGAGAATCAGTTCAGTTATCCTGAAGAAGCTGTCAGTGTGAACAGTGAAACGTCGAGCGAAAGTTTTGACACACGGCGAAACCCGCAAGAAGCTGTTAGTTATAGATAAAGTCGAACATTAAAAACTAATTAAAATAATCAAAATTTTTAAAAACAGCCTTTTCTACGTAAATTATCTTCCAACCTTGTAAATGTACAAGGATGTGAACGTCTTCCTTCTGGATACATAGTTTGATACATCGCATATGCTTCTCTATTATTGCCATTACATCTGATGTACGCAATTAACATATCCATTTTTTCACCACTAGAATTATGATCACCACAGCAAGGAGGTCTGCGTTCCGAGCGAACACACGCAGATACGGGTGTCGATAAG
This sequence comes from Protaetia brevitarsis, assembly GCA_004143645.1. Classification (NCBI taxonomy): domain Eukaryota; kingdom Metazoa; phylum Arthropoda; class Insecta; order Coleoptera; family Scarabaeidae; genus Protaetia; species Protaetia brevitarsis. The sequence continues at coordinate 83,410 of RXPK01002691.1, read as the reverse complement.
AAATTACCCGATTGCCCGTAAATTCACCACCTGTCGTTTTAAGTGGTGTGTTCAATTCGTCTAAGCGTGCATTTGTAACAAACTTTTCAATTTATGGTTTTAAATTATTACATAATATGAACATGTGATATATCATTGAAAACAGATTTCTTTTAGACTTTCAAAATAGGTAATAAAATTGGGTACATTCCATTGAAAATTTTGCATATATTTGCTATATCTGACACATTGACGCTCAATTGTTTTTTTTTTATTATTCTAAGGCATCTATCTATCTATAGATATTATGACAGCTAAAATCACACAGATTGTATATTTTAAACAATATATCTGACTTTTTTTTTCTCAAATGCATTTCAAAATATAAGAATATTACGTTGCTGTGGCGATAATTAGCTGACCCATCATTTAAAGTACGCTTTGCCTGCCAAAAAAAATTATAAATCCTGGGATCGCAGTGGCTATAAATTACGATCAGGTAATTCGAAATCAAACAGGAGGGGTTGTAAAACCATTAAATACGTTAAACGTGATATTCTTATACCTTGCCCTGGGCGGCTACTTAACAAAGCCCCGAGATAAAAATCACTTACGTTCTCATTCCTGTCCTAACTCCGGGCCTGATATAACTCCCCTGCCAGGAAGACGACGATTCGGGGTAGGAGTCCGATCGGGGATGTTCTTCCGGAAGGCCTTCGATCACTTCCTGCGTACCTACGTTTCGGAAAAAAAAAACAAAACACGCAAACCGTTAAATTTTAAACCGGGGAATTCCCTAGAATCGATAAAAACAAACGCATACCTTCATTCCCCACCACTATATTCGGAATCAGTTGCTCGCTTTCGCAATTCTCTCTCCCCGGTACGAATCTTTGCAACATAGGCGGGTAGGGATTGCCGTCTATGTCGACCAGGAACGGCGGAGGCATCAGGTGGGGCGCCACTTGCGTCTGCTCGTCCAAGACCATATGATTCGCGTCCCTGACCAGCGGTCTGTAGTCTGTGTGAAAAAATAACTCTTTTGGTAACTAGAAAATTAACACAAAGAATCGAATTAGTAGAGATCATGATTGCGGTAAAGTAAGAAATAAAATTTAGCATGAACAATTTTTTTTTATATAGAGATTTTCATCGAATAACCTACCAATTTCATCTGGGGATTCCCCGAACCGAAACCGAATATCAATATGTGCCCGTGCGAATCGGATGCGGCTATCATGCTGCCGCACGGCGACCATTTTGCGTCGAATACAGCTCCGTAGCCCTGTCCCTCGATCTGATTGGTAAAGTGCACCACGCATTTCCCCTGTTGTATGTTCCAAATGTACAGTTGCCCGTCATGTCCAGCAGAAAGCACCATATGCGGATCTCTGGGATGCGATTCGAGTACATATATCTCGTCCGAATGTCCGGATAACACCTTATAGAGGTCGCCGGTGGCGGCCGCCCACACTTTCAAGGTATAATCGCTGACGGCAGTGATGATCCACGTGTCCGAAACGTCCCAAGCCACCATGGTCACTTTCAACTTACGAGGATCTTCGACTTCCGGTCCTTCGGTGCTGAAAAAATGTTTTATTGGTAATATTTAAAATAATTATCGATTCTGGAGTAAATATTAAAAGAATGAAGTAGGTAGTGGTGAGAAAATATGGAATGAGGAAAGGATGCGAGAACAAGAAAGATGTAACAAATTACATACAAAAAAAAAGTACTTATTATAGATGCCTTTGAAGATGTTAAAGAACAACGAAACGTTGCAAATAAAGAGAATAATAAATGAGTTGGGAACATTTTATTTAAGACCTTAATTTCCTAAGATTAATGTAATTACAATTATAATCACATGAAAGTAAGGTCAAATAAAAAAAGATCGAACATATTGCTGTGTACTGATTGAATTTAATGAAAAGGCAAAACTGATTTTAAAATGAAAATGAAAAATTAAATTCGCTTTTTCATTAAATTCAATCAGTACGCAGCATAGTTATTCGGCGCCCAACGGGGGGCCAAAAAAATATGCTGTGTACTGATTGAATTTAATGAAATTGCAAAATGATGGTTCTGGCCTAAAATAAAAACTGTACTTGATTCTAAATTAAAATAGGACAATGCTATTTCCTATGCAAAGCAAAAGTTTTGATTGTTCAGGAAGATAATCCAATATCTTACAAATTCAATCCACGTGGTTTCAAATTAAAATATACTTAACCGTGGACAATTTCTAGAAAATTACTAAAAATTACTAAAAGCAAGAACAATGCTTCTACTCACCCAAACGAGGTGATTGATAAAATAAAAATGAATCAGAAAAATTTAATAACGGAAAAATTAACTCTTTAAAATAAAAATGAAAGAATAATAACTAAAAAATATCTTCCCGAACAAAAATAATAATTGATCTTATATCTATAATGTGCACACTTCAATATATTAACAACTATTACAAAAAGAATTCCTTGATTGGCTATATTTTTTTACAGAAATCAAATCTCAATATCAAATGAATTACAAAATGGCAACAATAATTTGCAAAAATACGTCTACTCATGTTAATAGTCGAACAAGGAACTGCCTGACAAAACTCTTTAACTAAAATTATAAATAAAATAAACATTATTGTGAAAATTCTCTTTGCATTTAATAATGGCTGAACGGAGTAAACAAAACAAAATATGCAACTCAAAGTACACTCAGCAAACATGGGTTGCTTATCCATAGCAATATGCTACAAAAAAGGACATGAAAATGAGTATAAAGACTGTGGCGGAATTACACCGCTAAATGTCATATTGTAACGCGCGCCTATTTTTAAATTTGGTTCCTGCTGCGCCGGCAGATGGCGCCACCTCTTTAGAGCGGAGATCGCGAATCTGCTCATAGAGGGCGCTATTGCATGACGCGTCTATTCGCAATGGAAATTTCTAGGGCGAATTTACTCGAAATTTCAGGAAAGCTTCGAATAAATCCAAAGCCAAGCGCGCCAAATATAAACACGCGTGCGAGCCGGACGAATCAGTTTCGTATCAGGAGAATTGCAACGCGAAAAGCCGAAGCGAGCGAAGCAAACGGTGAACATAAATAATAGTGGAAATAAATGGCGGTGAATATAAACAGTAGTATTTAAGTGAATTAGTTCAATGTGTTTTTAATAGCGTTATTTTATTTTTATTGGGCAGTAAGTGTCTCGAATAAGTATTTTGCATTAAATAGATGGCCGGTGTGATTATTTGAATCCGAAAACGTTACGATACATAAAAAATATACAATAATTAGAAGAAGACTGGCAAAAACTTCTTACCATTTCAGTACCTCCTACCCAGTAGCAGGAAGTACTGAAATGGTAGCCCGATTTCAAAGCGTCTTTACTTAGATCAACGATTGCCGTCATACATACAAAAAAAAATAAAATAAAAAATTGAAAACCTCATAAATCAACACTAGATATGGAGATACAGTTTGTTGATTTTCAGCAATTTTTTGACTCAATCAAGAGTACCAAACTACCAAGAATGTTGAAAAAAATATGCACTGCCGCAAAGTTAAGAAGACACAAGCAATCAAATGACGATGAATGAAACAAGGGTCAATATAGTAACACAAAAAGAAGAAACTCGCGCAAATAATTTTACATCAATCAACACAGCCCCACAATATCTTTAATAAACACTAAGAAAAGCAAAGGACCTAAATAGGATTCCTGGAGCACATCAGATGGTGCAGTACAGTTTTGTAATATACGCCCATTGCAAACACCATTGGGTGGATCTGCGAGATAGATAAGAGTATAAAGGCTTCAGCAACTCACTACGAAACCCAAAGAAATTTTGCATCGCTTTTCATCTTTTATACTTCAATTTTCTCAAAGCGCTTTAACGTTTTTTGTGCCATCGTCTTTTAGATATGAAAAAGGTTTGGGAAAGTATCACTAAACAAATTTGTAACGTCATTAGAAGAGCTTGTTCTATCACTGTAACCTCCAAACAATTATTCGCTTTCTTTCATTAAGTACCACCATAGAGAATAATAATTTACTTTGCAAAATTCTTCAAAACGCGTCAAACTACTATCAGTTTTAGTTAATAATATATAAGTGTTGTAAACTTCTTCTAAACCCCTCACCACAAACTGCACTAAACTGGACGTACGTTTCGATAGCAAAGCTATCATCATCAGCAGAAACACTGAACTGCTGAATGAAAAAAAAGTTCAGTGTTTTTAATCATGATGATAGCTTTGCTATCGAAACGTACGTCCAGTTTAGTGCAGTTTGTGGTGAGGGGTTTAGGAGAAGTTTACAGCATTACCAGTACCACAGTTTGGAGTATTTTTGTTATAATATATAAGTGGTAAACTAATGACAAAATCATAGCATTTTAGAAGTTAATTACTTCAAATAAATTTTATTTATTTAAGATCTTTCTGACTACATCAAACTTCAAGTGCTACCTATGGTTAACTTCGAATTGAAGGGTAAATTCAAAACAAAAACACTATACAGGGTGTTTACATACATTAAAAAACAAATTCAGAAAAACGATGAATCTGGCAACATTGCGCATAACAAATCTAGAATTTCTACAACCTAACATAGGTATATTTTTGACTCCCTCTTTAAGAGAAAATTAGACGTTTCTAGACTTTTCTACCACACTGTAGGTATAAATAAACTTATCTTGCAGCTAATTTTGTCAAATTTTGACAATTGTATACCTCCGATGATGTTCGCATTTGTAAATAATTCTTATATTCGTATTTATTATATATTTTTGATGTAACTACATCTTGAGGGATATTTTAATGTATTAGACAGAAATAGAAATACCTCAGTAATCGTGGTTGCCTATTTATGACTTGGCTTCAAATATTCGTTCCGCTTTCCTAGGATACAATTTAATGTTTTAATTACCTTGTCAATTTCGATGTCATTTTCAATTTTCTGCTCTTCCACATCTGACATTCGAAATGCCAAATATTAGCCGTACCGTCCTTACTTCCCGACACGAATTTTAAACCCGCATGGGCCCATTGTATCGAATCTACTCGATCCGTATGAACTTCGAGTTCTAAGATTCGTCTCGGACCCTCGTCGCCGGCCATATGGTACACTCTGACGTGATGATCGGCCGAACCCGTCGCTAGAAAGCAACCCCCGGGGCTGAACGAGGCACAGATCATCTTCGCTTGTCCTGGTCGCATGCGTTCTTGATAAATTATCGGCTTCGAACTGTAAAGAAAAAAGTTAAAGTTAAAATTCCACTCAATTCATTCACATTTAACATAAACACTTACACGAAGCTGACTTTATTGTTCCCATCTTGAGTGTACGCCCAGAAAGCGACCGAGCCATCCGTACTTGTGGTCACTACGTATCGCACGTCTTGCAGCATTAACGGGCAAAAATTCACTGACGTAATCATCCCCGTGTGCCCCGTAAATGCGGCTACAGGTACCCCGGTTTGTATGTTCCATATTCGTAAGATCCTGTCGATGGATCCAGCTGCTAGGAGCGTATTTTCTAAATTGATGTCGATATCGGTGATTTCCGCGGATGCGCCTCTGAATGTCGATAATAGGCGACCGCTGACTGATGACCACAGTTTAATAAGCAAATCATCAGCTCCCTGAATCGAAATGGAAATCGCTAAGTAAAATATTGGGATTATTAAGAAAAAAAAAACAACTTACCGTTATGATATACTTGCCGGAATGATCGAACATCAAGCAATAAACTGCCGATAGATGGCCTAAAGTTTGTCTCTGCAATTGTAGATTGCAGTATCGCGATGGACAAACCAAATACCTTGTTACTGGTCCGGAAGATTCACGCCCAATTAAAACGTTTGCTGTAAGTTAAAAATTTCATATAAAATATTTGAACATATTACTCTTCAACAGACTTTATGAAGTATTAGCATTGAGTAAGGAATGATAAAAGAAACTAAGCTTAAAATGACAAAATTTCTATAAAAATCACCAACTCACCTATATTGTGTATTGCTCTTTGTGAGCGAATTTATAATGGGCATTCCATTTCGCCTTGTAGCATAATAATGAGCATTCTGATGAACTTCTTGTACCCCATTCTTTCGCAGCAATGATTGCCGCCCTGCCCCCAGCAAAGATATCACACCCTTCACGTTCGGTGGATCTTCTTTTTCTAAAATCGGACCTATTTGAGCACATATCTGTAATAAATGTGTAGGACCTATGTGTGGATATAGTTTCTCCTGGAAAATAAAAATATTTTTATTTCAAAACAACAATAAATGCTGATGGAATGACTTACTAATTCGTTATAGGTCCTTTTGTGTTTCTTCCCTTTCCAATCTAATCTAACTGGCAATATCTTTAAAGTAAAGGCAAAGAGGAGCTCATTAAAAGAAATCAAATATAAACAGATATACTCACATCTTTACTTTCTAGTTCTTTGCATAACACCTATAATACAATTGTTAAATATCATACAAATCCAATAATTAGAATTATCTAGACTTACCCTGCATGTTTCTTGTAACGGACTAACTGACAGAAATCTATGTATAAGAAAATACAATTCTGAAAGAAAAGAATTAATACAGGATGGAAAGAACGATATATAAACGTTATTAACCTGGTTCTATCAGCGATAATTGCGTATCCATTGCGATTTCCGTAACTATAATTCAATCAGATAGGTATAAGGGAGGTAAAAGTTAATTCTTCAAGTAGTTACATCTCTATTTAGGAAGTACATTCGCCGTACCCCCCGCAGATCGCGGACCAAAATAAAACGCGATAGAAATATTTGTTAATCGAGAACATTTGTTAACGAATTAATATAAACATACACAAATATAATGTGAAGAGCAACAACGTTAAATTTTTAAATAACGATATTGGGACGAACACCGCGAACGTATTCGAAAATCGCAATTGTAGTATACATTATATGTTTGGCAATTAAATAAACGCCACTTCTAATTAATATTAGCAATATAATACCAAATACTCTAAAGGTTTTAAGTATGCTACTTGTATTACAAAACTAATGTATTGTTATAATTTACAACTGTCATTTTAATGAGAAGGGGCTTTTAACTTCTACATGGAATCTTGCACTTGGTTATTGTTTTGGAACGAACAGTAGATGGCACCTCTGAATATGGCTTATTTTCTTAGTAATTTTTGCTATATTTAATACACTAGAAAACACAAATTAGGTTTATACGATAAATAACACTATTTATTTAAACACAAATATAACATACTTTATATTATTAAGGATTCAAAATGAATTTATTGATGCCATCTACAATGTAGATTTAATTTAATATTCTGAAGAATCGTTAGAAGTTAGTGTGACCTTATAGTTTGGTCACTTTTAATGGCCGCCAACATAAATTTTGAATTCCCTAGACGAATGCGTAAAATCACCCAAAATATTATTAAGGTTATATGAAACATTTTCCAACTTCCAAGTATTTTAAAAACAGTTTTCGTCAATAAATCGCAGTTTGTTAGTACATTTCGCTCCGAAATCTCATAGTGGTGAAATTAAATGGAAGACGTGCCGAAAAGGGGTAGAGGCAGAGGCCGCGGCGGAAGGGGTAGAGGCCGCGGAAGGGCCGGGCAGAGGTAGAGGTAAGAAGCCGATAAAAGTGATAGAAAGCGACGAAGAGCTAGAAAATGCACCCCAACAACCGGAGGGCATCGAAGAACAACAGCCGCAGCAACCGGTGGAGGTCGCCGAAAATGATCCACCAAAAAGTAATGGGTTTCTAATAGGAAGTTATGGTGTAGGATTATCGATTGTCATTTTTAGTCGATTTGGAGGCTGACATATCTCAACTGGAAGCGCCGACGTTCACGACGATAAATCGGGGACCCCCGGAACCTATGCTGAGATTAAATTGGAATCACAAAGTTAATTTGATTGGCGAGAAAGTGTTGAATCCGATGATCCATTGCTGCGATAAGTGTACGAAGCCGATACTGATTTATGGACGGATGGTAATTGATATTTTTGTTATTATTTGAATGTAGGTAGGTTGAATCTATGATCTTAATGATGAGTTTGCTTAAATTAACAAAAGAGGAAACGAAACATTTTTGTTCCTACAACCTGTTTTGCACTTCTTGATTTATTGATTAATGAAAAAATTGGTCAATCTTATTGTAATATGTGAAATGACAAATTATAATATTTTAGCAATTTATTGTTCTGTACCAACTTTGTTGTTTTGTTTAAAAATCAACAGTAAAAGAAAAGTAGTAATTTTATCAAAACTGCTTAAATCTTTTACAATTTAAAGAGGATTAAGAATAATTTAAATTACAATTAAGAAAATAATAATAACGTCTTTATGTCAGACAATCTCTATGAGCAAGCTACGTGTCTCCTCCTCAATATATTATCAGGATCAGGCTTAAAGACTAGATATAAAAAAAATATATAAGATTGAATTACAACTATCCCAAATTACTAATTTTAAATTTGTCACAATTATTTTATTGGCTTCATGTTGAAACATATTATCATTTTGTGTAATCATCTTGTATTACATTAATAGCTGTTTTAATATTTTTAAGTTGAATCCACTAGAAATAATGGCGGAAAAATTAAATTTAGTTACTAGGGGTAGAATTATTTCCTACTTTGACTAAGTTTTGAAAAGTTATTATTTTATATTATATATTTTTCTTATATTTGGTTATATTTTTAGAGAAAAATACAGAATGTACATATGTACACTTGAATTTTTTTATGTATACTACTGCTAGGGTAAATACAATTAATGAGAAAGCATTTAATTGTTTTAAAAAACATATGTTTGGATTAATATTTGTATATTTTACTGTTTTGCCTAACAAAATAATTTAACGGTAATCTGAATACTACAGATATATACTAATTGAATAATGCTGTTACCAAAAAGTTTGCGTGAATTAAAAGATTCTTTTGCGTCTTCATTATAATTGATAATAATATCATAATCCTTAAAAATCATAATCAAAATGAATATAATAAAAGAATAATGACAACTGGCATGACGACTGGCAGAGACGCTGGAAGTGTGTATTCTTGAAGCCCGTTAAAAGAATGGTTGGCCATATCTCACTAATATTTTACAGAACCGTCTGACAAAGCCTGGCCGAATCTGAGGTGAACATCTAGCGACCTCTACTTGTATACACTAAACTTTATAATCTTATTTAAATATCAACTCGCACCGAATCTTCAACGATTTAATTTGAAATTGGTAATTTACTTTTGCAAGCATAAGAATTTCCTAATTTCAATTACTAACAGAAATTAAAAAAGTAATTATCACCGCCTAAAAAAATTGTCTAATTTATTAAATATACTGTTTTGTGTTGAATTAACTGAAAGTCATGTAACTCAGTATGAGCAGTTATTCAGTTTCAAATTGCTAAAACAAAAAGACATGTTTCTCCAATTACAATGTGGACAATTTAAGGCATGATGGTAGTGAACCAATTAATTTTTGTGTTTATTTGTGTTTGAGGGAAAAGCGGATTTCGCAATGTAATGTATTTCAAATATGCATGAAAGGATACTGACTTAAGTGAGTAGCTTGCCTACACTTTATTTTATTTAACAAAAATACACCTATTGCAGAATGTAAAACAATGAATTGTAGTGATTTCACGGTAAAGAACTTCTTCAATTAATTAGGACAATAAATCGGACGTGTAAAACAGACCTTTAAAAAATAATTTATAAAATCGTTTATATTTTCACAGATTCCATGCAAACACGTTTTTTGCTTAGCGTGCGCGAAACAGGAGCAAAAACAGTGCCCCCGGTGCTTAGATAAAGTGTCCCGCGTCGAACAAACCGGTTTGGGAACGGTCTTCATGTGCACGCACGGTGGAACGAGATACGGTTCTTCCGGATGCCGCAGGACGTATCTCTCGCAAAGAGATCTACAGGCGCACATCAATCACCGTCACATCTCGAACATCGCCCAAACTTTAGAGCCGGTGGAACCCGAACGACCCGTCGTCAGACCGAACAAGATGGATCCCCGCGCTCCGGTGAATCTGACACAAAACCTCCGCCAGAGACCCACGCAAATACAGAGCACCGGTGTAAGGACTAATCTGATAACGGTGCCAATCCAAGACACGGCTCCGATCGTGCACGAGACGGCCACGCCCACTTATTACTCGCAATACCAACAGACTCCGTCTTATAATCAGACGTTAGCGCCACCTATACACATCCCGCCGCCTCAGCAGAGTCAGTACTTCGCTACGCCGCCCGCCTACAGTCCCGTACAGACTTATCCGCCCTATACTAACAGTGCCCCGCCCCCTGTGACGCAGTACGCTCCACCCACTCTGGCGGCGACTCGGCCTGCCACCCAATACGATTTCAGCACGGCTCCTCCGCCACAATGGACAAGTAATCAGCAATATTATCGATAATTTATTGGATAATTGTTTATATAATTAAGTAAATTTTGTTTTATTGACGCATATAATGTTATTATGATTTCGAAACAGACTCGTCTTACTTCTTGGACCTAATAAAACGACTTATTCCACATAAGTACCATTAAAAAATGGTTGGAACAATATCAAAAATATCTTTATTTTCCTTCGCACTAAAAGAATACAATCTGATACAGTCAATTTTCACGTACATTTTTTTTATAATTGTTTCAAGTAATAAAAATTAAAAAAAAAACTGGTAGAGAAACATGGAAGCTAGAATTTTTCTGTATGCACAGTCCTTCAATTTTTTTTTGGTTTTTTTTCTTTCGACGCAAACGCAGAACTCTGGTTTTAATTGTCATTGCCCTAATAGCCAAATTTAAATATCCCGCAATTATTCTTAGCAACTTCAACGTTGATACATAAAATTCCCCACTATTTTGTATTACATTAATAGTTATTTTAAAGCCTTTACGTTGAAGTCATTAAAAATTATGGCGGGAAATTTAAATTTGGCTATTAGGGTGTGATATAGTTTTTGTGGTTTATCTATTCTTAAAACGTTACATATTTAAATTAACTTGATTTATTAACACACTTACAGACTACTTAAAATCTATTAAATAAGATCAAAATAAACACTAAAATTAAATCACTTAATTACTACCCTAATAGCCAAATTTAAATTTCCGGCCACAATTTTTAGTAACTTCAACGTAAAGACATTAAAATGTAGCTATCAATGTAGTATAAAATAGTAGGCAACTTTATATTTCAACGTTGAAGTTACTAAGAGTAATTGCGGAGAATTTTAAATTTGGCTATGTGGGTAATGTCTTAATTCATGTAAACGATTTATTTGCACCGATATTTATATTACACGTACTAATTCGCTCGTATTTATCTCCACTCGCTATCCGCACTATTCAACTCGTTTCGACTGACTGACTCCGCACATCCCCAGGCGTTATTTATATTTGGCGCGGAACTACGAGATCCTTCCAGACACATCTAGGGAGTGCTTCTAGATTGAAAAGAATAATTACGAATCTTCGAACCTCTCACGTCTACGCGAGCGCCATCCAGGGGCGCCTAACGAAACCGCCAGTTTAAAAATTGGCGCCCGTTACAGTATAAAAGTTACTATTGTGTACAAAAAAGGTAAATAAACTCACCACTATACCTTGCGTAACTAAACACGCGTATACAAGGGGAGGGTAATGGGGGTAATTACCCCCTATACAGTAATATAGCTGTATATGGTCAGCATAAAAATGGTACTTACATCTGTTTATATCTTTAGTAGAGTTGGATGTGTAAGTTCTATACAGAAGGGGACCTAAAATTGACCCTTGCGGGACACCGTATCTTACCGGCAAACACGAAAAAATACGATTGTCAATTCGAACACACGAAGTTCTTCCAATAAGGTAATTATTTAACAAGTTGACAGAAGTAAGACAAAATTACTGACATTAAATCACGGTAAAAGTGTTTTTATCAATTACTTTAATATTGTCATCCACAATGCACATTGAAGCAGTGTTACAGCTGTATTGTACCCTAAAACCAGACTTAACTTTGTGGCAAAATATACATTCCAAAATGAGTTACAATAGAATCTTGTGGGTTAATAAATACAATACATCTAATTTGTATAAATATTTATTCAATCATCTTCGCATTACAATGATAATAATTCCAATTGCGTATCTAATTAATTTACTGTAATACAGCCGCGTTTGCTGCTATACTAGGATTATTTATAACTTCACCTAAACTCTCCAACAATTCCTTTCGGTAATCATCGAAATCTCCCTCCACTTCATTGATCGTTTGATCTTCAATCACATACAAAGCACAATCCGTCTCTCTATAAACAAAATTGATAAAATCCTTAACTCGCTGCAACAATTTTACTCACCGTATCAATCTTTCATCGTGAGATACTATAATAACACCACCCTTATAGTCATTTATAGCTTCGGCTAGAGCGTCAATCGATTCGAACAAAGTTATTGGTCGGTTCATCTAGGATAACCACGTCTGGAGCATTCAAGCAGAGCTCGGCGAGAGCAACACGTGCTTTTTGGCCTCCGGAGAGATCTTTCATCTTGATCGTGTGGGCATGTCCGGCTAGACCGAAAGTACCAAGCTGTTTCCGTGCTTTCTCATAAGGTAAATCGAATAACCGCATCAGATACTCGGATGGGGTTTCCTCTGCGGTTAGATGCTCGCCAGAGTGCTGGTCGAAGCGACCGATTCTCTAAAACCCAAAGGAATGTAACATCGGTGTTGCATTAATTTTTGCTTTCGTTTTACCAAACGGTGATTTTTTTTAACTTCTCCTTTTAGCGGTTGCAGATCTCCTGTTAATAATTTCAAGAATGTTGATTTACCCACACCGTTCGGGCCTACAATCGCTACCCTGCTGGTTAAGTCGATACCGAAATCGTTTCGATGAATAAAGGCTTTTGATTCGGATAAGCGAAGGTTACATCTGAAATAAAATAGTATATATTTGCCCCAGAATAAATGTTGCAATTATGAAATAAAGTGACAGAATATAGCTGCATATGAAAACCAGCAAAAGTGAAAATACATACATCAAGAGAAAGAAAACACAAATGTAACAGAAATATAACGGTTAACTTCAGCACTAGCGGGACAAGATACTTTACGAAAAATTTTAACATCGTCGGCAAAGAGAAAATGATAGAAATATACCGTGTTGACATCATGAAGAAAAATGTTAAAGAGTATTGGACCTAAATGAGACCCTTGCGTACTCCTAAAGTTATTTACATAATTTTCGGAACGTAGTCATTAGAAAAGACGCTTGGGTTCTATGATGCAGATAAGATTAAAAAAAAAAAAAACGTTTTCATCACTATAATTTTGTTATTTTTTGGTATTTTTTTTAGCCAATAATAAGGTATTAATTTTATCTTCTATTGGAGTACGTCTGGAATTGTTCTTTTATTCAAGTCCCACTTTTATGTGTTCACTTTTTTTACTGTTTGTAACTTTGTATTTTGTATTAGTTGTTTGTTACTTTTTTGAAGTTACAACGTCGAGTGTGCAGAAGTAAAAGTGCTCCCAAATTTAAACAATTTATTTGAGACACTTCATTTGCTTCCTTTTTTTTTAATCAACACCATTGAAAAGACGAAAAACTAAGTTGTCTCATAAAAAGAAAAAAAGAAATTGGCTTTTCGGCAGAAAATGGCAGTGACTCGTATAAACGAAGTATTTCGACCTTCCTAACAATGCGTCCATGATCTAAACGTTCGAAAGCCTTAGAGAAGATTTTCCTAACCTCTACAGTTAATAATACCAGAAATATAAATAATAAAATATGAGATAACAGTAGATCTCACAATAAAATTATTGATGAAACAAAAAAAGCGACTATTTTGAGTTAAATTCTTCTATTTTATATAACATAATTCATATGGCAACGTTTCGACCAAATTTGGTCGTCTTCAGGCTGTTGCTATTCTCTCTTCTCATTTTTAAAGTTTAAACAATTGATAATTTCCAGTAATTCCATTGTAATTAAGTGTAAAAAAAGAAACTGTTTTGTCTTAAATCTATTAATATCAACTCTAATACGTACATATTTAGTTCTGTATCCAAAAAAAAAAAATTATAACAATTTTATATTAATTTGACAACCTGAAGAAGACCAAGTTTGGTTGAAACATTGCCATATGAATTATGTTATATAAAATGAAAGAATCCAGCTCAAAATTCAATTAAACATTCGAAAGCAAGAAAATAAAATTATTATAATGAAACTTACTGGTTGAAGACCTAAAATAGGTGGTTGTAATGGAGGGGGCTCTGGGAATGAGAATTTCACAATGTAATCCTTGGGTTTCTGTAATAATTCTGTCATTTGTACGTCATCTTCTTGTTTCTGGATTTTCGTTCGATTCTTTTCTTGCTTACGTGTCAGAGCTTCTTTCTGTTTCTTTTCCTGTCATATAAACAAAAAAAAAATTAATAATCACACTACAGAATTAGAGAGATCTACACAACTTACGGCTTGTTTCTTCGATGAACCGTGCGCTTTCAGTTCTTTAATTTTCTTCTCCTGTTTCTCATATTCCTTAATCATTTCTTTCCGTTTCTGTACGAACATCTTTTTAAACATCGAATAATTCCCTTTGTAATAATATAATTTACATTGATCGAGGTGTATTATTTCGTTGCATACATTATCTAAGAAAGATTGATCGTGAGATACGATCAATAAAGTCTTTTTCCAACCCTGTAAGTAACTGAAAAGAGGTAAAAATTATTTTCAAATCCGTCGTAAAACATTAAAATCGAAATTCATACTTGTCTAACCAAATTACGGCGTTCAGATCTAAATGATTCGTAGGTTCATCGAGTAAAAGTAAAGTCGGTTCAATGTAGAGAGCCCTAGCTAAGGAGACTCTCATACGCCAACCACCAGAAAAGTTTTTCGTCGCTCTATCCTGAATTATGATAAAATCGCAGTTATTTTTAATTGTAATAATCAGTTGATTTACTTACTTGCATCTGTTTTGAGAATCCTAAACCTGCTAAGATCCTCCTAGCTCTTGGCTCAGCCGAATCAGCACCGATCGCTTTTAACTCGTTATAAACTTCGTTTAATCGATCCTGTACTTCCAAGTTTCCATTTTGAGCCGCCTCTTCCAATTTCTTGCACTCTTCCAATAATTCAGTGCGTTTAACATCAGCTTTTAACACCGATTCGACTGCAGAAAAATCGTCCGCAACTACTTCTTGCTCGCAATACAAAATATCTATATTCGGAGGAATCGAGAAAGCCCTTTGTGCAACGTGACGTAGAAGAGTAGTTTTTCCATGGCCATTCGGGCCAACCAATCCATAATGTCTGCCGTTTGCAATGAGTAAATTCGCATTGATGAATAAATCCTTACCTTTGGCGGCAATGCTGAAATTTTCAACTTTAATATCAACAGCATTTTCGAGAGCTGCCATTTGACCGGTGGTTTTCTGTGTTTGTGATACAGTGAAGTTGCTATCTAGTTCTGAGTGACCTTGTCCGCCTTTCTTTAACATCAGTTCCATTTGTTTCTCATATTCTTGCTGTTTCTTTAATTTTTTCTTCTCTTTATGTGTTAGTTTCTTCTCAGTATCTTTTGTTGTGTTTGTTTCTTCATTTTCTCTTCCAATATCAATTTTCTCAAGTTTTTCAACTAATTTTTCATCCACTTTCTCAGCCACTTCTTCTTTCTTGTCTTTAATTTTATCTTCTTCAACTTTATAAATGCAAAAATTAAAAATTGACTATAGCTAAAACATCTACATTATTTATTTATTCAAAAACTTACCTTTAGTATTTAGTTCACTATCACTAAGCCCATTTTGCGCCTCATCCTCTAAACTAGCTCCGTTACTAGCAAAATTTCTTTCTTCTTTTTGTTCTTCGTTTTCACTTTCTGAATCACCCCCACCTTTTGATTTCTTTTTTCCTAAATTAACATATTTGCAACATCAAATAAAGAATTTAAAATTACAAAAAACTACCTCTGTCCTTTACTTTCTTCTCCTTAACTAATACTTCTTCTACTTCATCATTTTCAGAAAGTTCTTCATTTAATTGTTGTTGATTCTTCTTTTTTCCTTTAAAATTCCAATATTTAGAGCATATACACTGCCAAACTTTAAAATTACATACCCTTAGCACTTGATTTTACAGTTTATCCACTATTTCATCATCATTATCTGAAAACTCTTCGTCTGATTGCACTTTATTTTTCTTTTTAGTTTTCTTAGAAGTCTTTTTCACAACCGATACAACAGCTTCATCTTCGGATACATTATTTAAATCCAACTCAACTGCTTTATCCTCTTTGTCGCTCCAATCATCATCAGCTTTCTTATTTTTCTTTCCTTTTTGCTTGGCACTTCTCGTCACCGGTTTGGCTTCTTTAGGTTTTTCTTCATTAGCAATATCCTTTAAATTGATTTCCACCTGTTTCTCATCATCGCTCCAATCTCCATCGTTCTTATTTTTACCTTTTTTGGATTTCGCTTTCGAGGTGGGTTTTGTCTTATTTTCAACGGGCTTAGTTTCTTCGAAATCCTCGATCGCTTGATTTTTCTTATTACCTTTTCGCTTCGACATGTTTATGGTATTTGTACTTAAATAATTAGTTTAAATATATGCAATAAAATACTATAAAATGCGTGCAAATTGATATAAGTGATTTGTATAAAAAAAATATCCTTTCACTCAACATGCACTAACGTCACTTGTCAAGAAAAGACGAAGATAACTACATAAGGTTAATTTGGATGTTGAAATAAGATGGAGATAACATAGCGCTGCCAACCTTCCCACCACGTGCAATATGCAATATGGAAAATAAAATGTAAGTTATTATAAAATGTTAACAATATTTGCGTGTTCTAGTGGCTAATTATTGATATTAAACACTATGGAAAAGTTTGAAAATAAAATGTTATAATAATTGATTAACATTTGTGGTAGTTTGTTTGCTTGAAATGGTGGCGTCATGCAAGATTTAGTGTATTTAGCATATGCAGTTGCCTATCTGCAGTTGTTCGATGACGTTTATCGCTTGGATTTGTTTTGTATCATGCAATGAATATTATTGTAAATAATAACAATAAAATATGGACATATTAAAAGCAGAAATCGCTAGGAAACGGAAACAATTAGAAGAAAAGGAATTATTGGTAAGTATGCTGCGTCATTATTTGGCAAAAAAAAAACGTTAGAATCGCTTTCCTAGTCGTCCAATAAGAAGTATTTTAAAAGGAGTGAATTGGTCGCTAAGGAACTAGAAGAATATAGGGAGAAATACGGTATAGTACGCCCTGTAGAAAGTGATACTAAGGGAAACACTCCACAAGGTATGTAGGAAATAATGCATGGAAACACAATGTGTAATCTTAATTTCAGTTCATGCTCCTGAAAATGATACTCCTGAGCATATTTTACCAAGACATGAAGTGATTACTCGGTTAAGAGAACGTGGAGAACCCATCTTGTTGTTTGGAGAATCAGAAATTGATTCTTTCAAAAGGCTGAGACACTGTGAGATATTAGAACCAGAAGTTGATCGGGTAAATCATTGTATACCTAATAAAATTTTATTTTGTAGTATTTCCTTTATTTACTATAATGATTTACATATATAATTAATTGATCTTAATTAATTACAAATTAACTTTGACTTATGATCTATTGTTTAAATTTATATACACTAAAACTTATAGGAAGTATAAGATGTAGTTATATTTTTAGGGATTCCGTAATGATTTTCAAGAAGCTATGGAACAGGTAGATGAGGCATATTTAGAAGAATTACTGGCCTCAACAGGTGAAAATAGAAATGAAAGTAAAAACGAACATAAAACAGATGGAGATGACAATACTACTTATGATGATATAAAAGAGATGGCTAAAAAGATGGGTTGTGGCGATAGAGAACACGATATGAATGTGATAACAAAATTTATTGAGGTGGGTGTATAAAATTATTGTTTTTATCACGTATCGCTAGGGTTTATATGATGGGGGGCCTGCAGGTGCTGAGTATGGTGGTGGTGGTGGCAATCCTGTATAAATAATATTTAAATCAATTCATAGAATATCTATTACTGTATATATATGTACCTGTTATTGGTGAACGTAATCCTTCATGGGGCAAGATATTATAGGGTACAATCATTGGTAAGGCATCTAACAGCAATCCTGTAACATTAGAACAGATTTTGTGTTATTATTGACGGAACAGAAGTAATTTGTGAAATACGAACCTCTCCTTCTCATTTCATCATAAAGTTTTCGTGTGGAAATCCTTATGTAAATGGTAACACAAATTATAAGTACAATCATGAGGGGCGCCAATATCATTAGAGTTACGGTGAAATCCATCTTTTTTAGTTAAACGACGTTTCTTTACACCATAATAATTGTAAAAGATAATGTTGTGATATTAGCTTATCTAATCAGTTATATTCCACGTCCATATCACAATGAACAATTTACAAAACAATACAACTATTCTAGAATGTACCGAAGCAAGTACATCCATGACACATATTTGTTTCGTCATATTTATGATACGATAAAAAGAAAAAATTAACCACTTGTCCTAGCTAAAAAAAAAACATAATTATTCAACAGTGAATGAAAGATAACAAAGCTGTGACGTCATTACGTCATTTCTGACAGGTGTTATAACCAATAAAAAAAGTAACCTGACAGGTTATTTGTCAAAAATGACATTCCTATAACCTAAAATTATAGGCATGATTAATTTAGATGTTATCTATCTTATTTAATCAATTGATAAACTTATATCAATGAAGAAAATCATAATAAAAGCAATTTAAGTACAAAACATTTTATGTATTTTCGTATGTATTGTTCACATAGATTATTTATTTAAAATATAATTAAGTTAGTAATAAAATTAATTCTAATGTAAGATTAAAACCTGCTGCTGTGACCTAAAACATTTATTAATAGTTTATTTGGGTTCAGAAAAAAAAATGAATATATGATTACCATTTACGTGCCCTGTTGGTAAAATTTGTGCAATTATCCTACCATCTCTGCTTAAAACGAACTGATATCCTAAAAAATAATAATAGAGAAGTCGTAATTACTTATATTCTTCATACACAAACAACAAATAACTCACCCTCGTCCATCCATTTCCTTATTCGTCTCTTACGCACTTCAAATGCCACAAGGACCACTACTAGGACTATTAGGACGGCCAAGAAGGGCCCGATCAGGATAGCGGCGTTCGGACCATCCATCTTTCCTTTTTCATGTTTTGCACACTGCTTACAACAATACTCGACTTTATTATCATCTAGATTTTATCTCATACAGATAAAGTATTATGATTTTATAAAATAACGCGTATACAATGAGCTCCCAAATTTAATAAACGCGCTGTGTCAATGTCAACGTCACATTTGACAGGTTTTGTGAAATTATCTGCGTTTGTATTGAGAATGGGGTTTATTTTAGCTTATGCTAAAACTATGGAAGGATAAATTACAACATCGTAGCTCAGTGGAGAAACGAGAAACGAAAGGGAAATTAGCTGGCGCCATCTACACCCAAACGAAAGATTACTTGAAGCCCTTATTGAAGAAACTAAAAACGTATACGCTACCGGAAGATATTTCCGATAGCTTGACAGAAATCGTAGAGCATTTGTTGAATCGTAACTATTTAAAGGTAAATCCTTTGTCTTGTTTATTTAAAGTTTGAAATCGGCAACGGCAATTTGTAGGCAAGCGATGCGTACTTACAAATGGCGATAGGCAACGCCCCCTGGCCTATTGGTGTAACTATGGTTGGTATCCACGCACGTACAGGGCGGGAGAAGATCTTTTCTAAGAACGTTGCTCACGTTATGAACGATGAAACCCAACGAAAGTACATCCAGGGTTTGAAGAGGCTCATGACGAAGTGTCAGGAGTATTTTCCGACCGATCCTTCACGCTGTGTCGAATATGCTGCTTTTGGTGATCCGCAATAATCGAGTTCTGCTTCTTAATAATTTAAAATTTATTTTATTAAATAATTGTACATATATATATACAATAGATCTGTGAATAAATGTTTTTATACACTACTTAAAAAAAATCTTTATTTCGTAAATATTTAGAAGGTAAGTACATGTTTTCAAAAATATATTGATATTTATGTTGATATAACAAAATAATTAATACTTTAAAATTAGGCAGCAATGCAGAAAATTACTAAGTGACATAATAAAACGTTTTATTTCGATTTTCCAAGCTCAGCTGCTCTCCTAGCCGATGCTTCAACTGCATCCATTATCGCGCCCCTAAAAAGTCATACAATAAGCATTCCAATTAATTAAGAGCCTTACTTAAATAATTACCGAACCGCTGATCTTTCTAAAGCGTGCATTCCAGCTATAGTGGAACCCCCAGCAGAGCATACCTCATCCTTTAAAGCGCCAGGATGCTTACCGGTGACTTGTACCATCTTAGCTGCTCCCAATACAGTCTGAACAGCGAATTTAATCGCCATATCCCTGTGCAAACCCATTCTTACACCGCCATCTGATAAAGCTTCTATCATTAAGTATACCTAAATAATCATATAAAACAAAAAAAAAAATGACTTAAAGCGATAAAGTTCCTTACGAAAGAAGGCCCACCCCCTGATAATGCTGTAACAGCATTGATGTGATTCTCAGGTACCCTTTCACAGATCCCAGACATTTCTAATATCCTCCGAACGATCATTTGATCCTCCATCGTGATGTTTTTCCCTAGACAATAAGCTGTACAACCCTCGCCTATCATCATCGGAGTATTTGGCATTACTCTGATTACTCTGGAGCCAGAGAAAGTAGAGAGCAACTGCAATGAAAAAGTGTCGTGAGAAAAATTTATTCTTTCAAGTTTTCTCAACGAAATTCAAATTTCCCGCCTCTATTTTCAGTAACACCAATCTAAGAATATCAAAATATCTATATGTGTAATATAAAATCAGAATTTCATGCTTCATTATTTAATTTACTAAAACCAATAGCGGCAATTTTGAACTTTTCTGATAATCGCACACAGAAAAGAATAGATATTTACGCTTTCCAACATCTCCAACGTGAACCCAGCAAGAATAGACACAAAGAGTTTATTTTTGATTTTGCTGCAATTTTCACTTTTCCGCAAATCATCGACGACTTCAGATAAGGCGTGAGGTTTCACAGCTAGAAAGACAACATCCGTATTCGCTGCAATAATGCTATTATCGGTGCTGATATTCGCTCCGTACTCCTTCCACACATTTAAATTTTTAATATAAGGACTAGAAACGTGTATTTGGGAATACGATATTAGACCTGCAAATTGAAATTTACAAAAATAATGCGAGAAAGCTAGCTATTTTTATATTTTAGTTCAATACTTTTATACACCTCTGTATGCATGTACAGATTGGAAAACATCCATTCGATCAATGTACAGTCAATAACACATGAACAAAAATAATAAATTAGGGTGACTGAGATATCCGGTTACAGTAAAATATCTACAATATAAGTATTAAATTTGAATGGTACCACGCCTTTGCGTGGTAATAGTTTACCATTAATATAAATTAAAATTGAATCAATTAACTGCCATAATTTATAAATTGGTATGGCAGACACAATCAATAAAGGAGAAATAAGTATTTACTCGTTCAATTGGGTCACTTCCATTCTGTATATACAACAGTAAAAATAGCGCCAAATTTGAAATTCCGCAATTGCATCTTATTCGCAATATGGGCAAATCTTCCATTATACAAACGCATGCAAATATATTTAAATAAATTCGTTTCATACTCACCTTTACTAACAATTCCCCTACAAATAGCCTTGGCCATGTTACCATCTCCGATAAAACCGATTTGTTGAGGTATCCTCTCGATCGCCTCCTCATTTTTTCGCTGCAAATAATTTGTGCTGAAGACGAATGTGCGTTTCTGAATACTGAAAATATTAAAACAATTCCGAAGATTGGTGGTAAATTGCGTAAAGTTACGTTAAGAGGTCGACGCACTGCCTTCGTAAACGAACCGCAGGAATAAATATTTTTAGCGGGTTTCGAATCAATAAAGCGTGAGGTGAGATTACTTACTTGGCAAAACGTTTGAAGAATAGATTTCCTAGGAATGTCATGGCAAATTATTCCGATTATAAACGTGTTGAGTTAAAAAAATAAGTTAATACCTTAGGTGTCGGTAGCTACATCATTGTAGTTTTGCGCAAGCTTCTTTAACAATTATAGGCATTTAAAAAGGTCAGTGTGTGTGCGTTATTTATATTTATAAATTGAGTTCCGTTGATGCCAAGATATATGCAGTAATAAAATTAATAGAAACAATAGAAAGTAGAATTTTTATTATTATTTTTTTATAAATATCTACCTAATGTAATATAATACAAAATATTATCTGTGCGTATTGTGATTTGTAAAACTGTGAAGTAGTTTTACTTTTAATTCATTTATAAATTCGAGTCATTTTTACACTTTAAAGGCGGTTAATTGATAATTAATTTAAGCTGTGTTTGTAGATTGTAGTTGCATCGTGTTAGATGAAATATGTAATAATTACTTAATATTGATAAGAACGGTAAACTTTGATATGTAACACGTTTTTATAAAAAATACACGTAGACTTTTATTGATTAGTGATGTAAAGCGCCAAGATCCAGACAAAAAGTACTTTTCTTTAATTTTTAACCTACAATTTGGGAATTGGTCCTTTTGGGAATTGCAGATAAATGAACATGGATTACTTAAAACGAAGTAAAATAGGTTTTATAGGCGGTGGAAACATGGCTAGAGCAATATGTGAGGGGCTTGTTAGAAAAGGTAAGATTTTAAGGTGGTAATAAACATTTGAAGTTTCGATAATGTAACTTATTAGGTGTACAATACTCTCAAATATATGTCTCTGGTCCCCACGAGGAGCATCTACTTTATTGGAAAAATAATGGGGCTTATGTGACTGTCGAAAATGGCAAAGTTGCTGAGGAAGCAAATATAATATTCTTAGCTGTAAAGCCTCACATTTTAGCAGCAGCGATAGCGAATATTTACGATACAATAACTAACCCTAGTAAGGTTGTAAATAAATTATTTGTATCTATATTAGCAGGGGTAAAACTAGAGACTTTAGAAAAGGTAAATCGTCACACAGATTTAAGTGCGTTTGTTATATTATTTAATGTTTATGCTACAGATACTATCCAGATTTGAAGGTTCCCGTGTTATACGCGTAATGCCAAACACACCAATGATGGTCGGGGAAGGATGTTCTGTTTATTGCCCCGGGCAACAAGCCACAGATTACGACATAATGTTGGTGAAAACAATATTGGAATTATCTGGCATCACTCAATTAGTACCTGAATCCATGATTGACGCAATCGGAGCTCTAGCAGGATGTGGACCCGCATTTGTAAGTTAATTATAGACATTTCACACTGAAATATGAGTGATAAAGTACTCTCAATTTTAACAGATATATCTCATAATCGAAGCCATGTCTGATGGAGGTGTTAAAATGGGGATTCCTAGAGCGATGGCGACCAGTTTCGCCGCACAGACAGTTTTGGGAGCAGCGAAAATGGTTATGGAAACGCGAAAACACACAGGTATCTTGAAGGACGAGGTGTGTTCGCCAGGTGGGACGACGATTACAGGGATTCACGCACTGGAAGCCGGGGGTGTTAGGGTCGCGATGATGAATGCTATCGAGGCATCCACAAAGAAATCCGAAGAATTAGGTCACAAAAAATGATTGTATGACATAGTTTGAATCTCACTTAAGACAAATGGAATAATGTTGCATTATTTGTATCAGGTCACATCATTCCGAAATTAAATTAATTTTTAGTCATCAATGCATTTTTATTTATGCAGGAGTTTTTATTAATTTTATTGTTATAATGACTTTATACGTTTATTTATATCACTACACATGTTAAAAGACAAAGGTGGGGTAACAATTATGGATAAAAATTATTTATTAGTGATAGTGAAATGAAAGTAAATTAAAAGTGAATATTTGTAATTTAAAGAAAATTTACTTTGAAAATATTCACATTTAAATAATCAACTAGATAAACTTTGAAATCATTTACATGAATTTTAATTCAAATAATGCCCAACTTTGTCTAAAGATAGTTTGAGACAGTTAAATATTGTAGATATTTATGTATAGTAAAATTAATACAAATTTTAAACAAAGTAGAAACATGTTTTTATTTATTTATAACTGAATTCATTAATCAACTTCAAAAAGAGCACTTACATAATATTCGACATACATTTTATTATCATTTATGTTAATGACGAAGTGTAAACCCAAAAGGCCAGTGGTCCCCATTGAGATAGAAACTTTACTCGCGAGATGCAAAACCTTGATTATTTGCTTAATATTACTAAAAGCATATGTTGAAACGCAGTTCTTTTCGCATTCATATAACATAACCATCTCGGAATTCTTTGAAATTTCCATAACGGACTCCCCCTAGGATGCAATAAATATTTAACTAAAACATAAAAAAAAAAAATCCTTGATATACCATCACGCTGTTTGTCGTAATTCGGATGTAAGGGGGATCCGGACTTAGAGATATTTTAAAATCATCTGAAGAAGAATCTAATTCGTTTAACACTTCCATAAAAGCAGTCGCATTTAGAACCACTTTATTGACATTGCATTCATTGGATAAATTTACTTCTAAAAACTGGTCCACACTCAATGTTTGTATTTCGCAATCGACTGAGATATTCTCATCATTGTGTTTTAGCACTAAACAGAGGGGTGAATCTTGATCTTTATAGGATAATTTGAGGCTACAGGAGCCATCATCTCCATATATATTCAAGCATTCTGTTAGGATCTTTAAACTGATTTTAAATTTAATATCTTCGCTGGTGTCGTGGTCATATGAACTGAATAAATTAGATGGGATGTAAGCCGACGTTTCGACACATCTCATCTCTTCCACAGTGACTTTTAAACCCTCTTCCATTGGTTGTATAACTGCATACTTTTATCATGATAATAAAATATAATTAAAAACCTATCATTCAGAAAATATATACATACTTCTTTAAATGTAATAGAACGCAATACGTTACTAATTATTTTAATATCAGAAAGTTCGGCTCGAAATTTCATTTTGCTTGTCCGAATTTGAATCAATTCGAATGAATCTTTTCTTACGTATAGTGATTTTTAAGTTTCCCCCAAATTCTTGGGGATATTCGATGACATATCGTGGGCTCGTGGGGTTATTCTACAATTCAATAATTTAAGTTGGCAGAACGTAAATGCAATCGTTAATGGTGCCTGGTTCAATAGGTTCGTACTTCGCAATTATCCATCGAAATTTTTCGAAATTTCGATGTTAATCGATTCTAGTTGCAATAATAACGTCCACGATACATTTTATACGTCCCGGATATGCGAGCGTAACATATTATCGCCGTATTTAACGTAAGTGTATGTCTAGTTTATAGAACGTTAATTATGTGTACTTATTGATCGGAAAGATCATCGACCTTTTCTCTCGGCCGTCGGCGCAGTAAGCGGTATTCGCAACTTTCGTGCAAGCGCGGGACTATTTTAAGTTCTACCATATCTGTTAATTTCGGTCCGGTGTCGGATAATTGTGCTTTTCGCGATGGAAAGAACTAGCGAATTTTTCGGTGTAACGGAGAATGTGCTTACACGACAGACGCGCAATAAAGGTCTGTGCGGTAGACCTCGCCGGACGAAAAATACGTATGAGCCCGGTTGATCCGCATTTTCGTTCGCATGAATTCGACGCTGTTGATTGCTGTTCATTCGTTATTTTCGGAAAAAAGACATATTGTGACTCTCGAATACATATCACGCTTGTTGTGCCGTCAAAAGTTCGTATATGGCGTATGTTCTTTTAATTTTCACCGGATTTGCATGGAACACTTTCGGAATCTTAAAAAAGGGACAGCCATCCTTAGTAATAGTTCGAACAAACTTGGTCAAAGGTCTCTCACACACACAAATGCATATATGTCAAACTGAATGTTGACATATACATATTATGAAGGTTTAAAACATTTCATATACAAGTATGTTTCTGATCCGAATGCAGTGTGAATTGCATTGATGTATGTTGTCGGATTGGTGTGAATGTTGATTGTATTTCCTGTATTTGTCTTGTGTAATAAAATGTTTGTCGCATGGACTTCACGTAATGCCGATGCCTCATAACGCGTGTCGTGATTCTAGTGACTCGCGATCGTGCACACAACACACATACCTACCTCATTTGGAGGGAACAACCTTTTTTGGAGAATAAAACATTGACATCCGTTGAAGTAGATCTGCCAATCTAAGAAACATAACGAGCCGGTATCTATACAAGGTAACCTTGCTCTCATATATATTTTTATAGCTCCTATTCCAACTATTCGTTTTTTGTCTTTATATGTAGTATGTCTTCGAGACGTAGGAGTCGTAGTAAGGATCGATTGAAATCTGGATCTTCAAAGTTGAGGATGGACAGTAAACCACAAACACCGCGTATTACGGGTGAGTATTGAGATTGTTGATTTGACAGGTGTCATCATTAATTTGACATTTAAAAATTTTGAACATTGTTAAGAGCAATACCAACTTTATTATCTTGATATATGAGGGTTTGTCAATAAGTTTTAAATGTAAGGTTTTTTTTTTGTTTTAATTTTGTTTTTGTTTATACCATGCATATATTTCAATTCATTAATGGAATTAAATCAATAAAAAAATTATGCATATATAGAATTTTGATGTTATCAGGGATGTATGGGATTCGCTCAATAGGTTTAGATTTTAATTTTTATTTAATTAGTCTTAATTTGTACTGACCGATAGAGAAAGATTGTCATGATTCTACATTACTTTCCGCGATGTGTAAATCATGATTTGCGTCGGATCACTGTTATGAGATTAGTAGTAATGTGTTATACCATGATATTTTCTATAATTTTACTGTAATGTTTTGGTGTTATGTTGACAGATTTTTAAAGTGCTTTCGGCACTCTAGATTAAAAAATTAAATTTTAATATTATACAATTATTATACTTCTGATAACATGTTCAATGAAGTTTTTTCAATTTTTGCAAAATTTTATCAAAATCGGAAGTTGACTTTACTTGTTAGTTAAGGTTAATGTATATTAGGTTGCATAAACACCATCGAACAGAAATTTGATGTGGGCTTCGAGGAAAGTACAGTCTGGTTCACGTTGAGAAGGAAGTATTAGTCTTATGGAGATAGTACCCAACGACGCCAGATCTATTTAAGTACTTAATTTTTCGTATGTTGAAACGCGCTGAACAACTTGACGAATTTCATGTTGGCGCTTGTAAATGTCAATCCTGTGAATTTTGTTTGTTTGTATTTATTGGTTATGTCCCACTGTGTACCATTAGTATGAAAAGCGATAGAATAATGTTGATTGTATTAATATTTATTCCACATCATAATACACAACACAAATAAGGTGTTCTGTTTCCTGTTCTAGTGTTTATTTTTCGAGAAACATACATAGATGTATAAGTATTTCATAATAAATTTACAGTGGTATGCTTACAACAAACTAAAGATCATTTCTATAGCCATAAGTGTATGATTAACTTATATCGGATGACCAACATGAAGATGATGATGAGATCAATGTTAAATTAGTAATACACTCTTTGAAGGTTCATGGTCCAATTTCCACATGACTTCTTCAACTAAAATGAATAAACTTAAAACCACAATGTATTAAATATTATATAATTATTATTATACCTTTGATAACAGTTTTACTGGTTTTTCCAATTCTCGGTAGGAACAGTGTCATATATTTGCTGGATAAGCAGAGGCATATCTTAGTACTTAGAACGAAGCCATTTTTGATGCCACCATCAACTAATGCATAATGTTGGCCATTACCCTTTGTTGCTCTTAGAGATTGATACTTAAATCTTGCACAAATACTCGTCTAGTAGATGTACTTGCTGTGCTATCAGTCCATTCTGCTACAAAATGTTATTTACCCACAATTTATCTTATATCTTCTAATAGTACATTAATAATCCTTATGCCATCATAAATAATACCGCAAATAAATATTCTCAAATATAAGATCAATGTCTATTAGAACATACTTCTCGCAAAATTAGGTTACCTATATGTAATTATAACAGCTGTTTTAATGCTGTTTACAAACAATAGACAACACAAATGACGGTGTTAGTAGTTTTTATAAATTCAGATTAATGTAATATTAATAAGTAATGTTAGGGAAAAAAACCTGGGATAAGTGCAAGTGACAGAAATATATTCGAAATCGAGAAATGACAGGAACGGGAAGCACTGAATAATGCAGACATTAGCTGCTTTCTATTTGTAAATTTCTGAATCATGATTTTCAAAACGTGATTGAATGTTTATCACGATCATGTTCAGCAACTAGTATTGCGAAAAGATCGCACAAAAGCATACACGTTTTGAATATACTGAACCTAAAAATATTATGTTCCACAAGGGAAAGGGGGTTACAAATCTTGATCACAAATCTCGCTGTAGTGGGGATGAATCGCAACATTAAATTTTTCAAATAGAACATGATTCCTTTGAACAAAACCGGTTTTGTTCACTGATCCACGGTACAAATAACGGTATGCTCATTTTGAATCTCAAATTCGCCAAGGCCGGTCAGATGACGTCATTAAGGAGCATATCGAAAACAATAAAATACATGTATGGTAAATAGCAAAATGTTAAAGTCCAAATTACTCACAACTACCAATTAATGTAATTCAAATGCAGCTTTGCTGTAAAAAAGCCCGTTTTAAGTTGAAATTTATTTTATCTATCTTGTCGCCATCTAGTAGCGCTCGTGTTTATTTCTACAATTGTAACGAATTTCGTGTGTGTTTACAAAGTGTTTTCGTGGTTTTTCTAGAAAATTGAATCGTGAACATCTTAACGCTCTTAAAATATGTTCCGTAACCCCGTCTGGATTTTCTAAACTTACCTTTCGCATTAACAAAACCCTTACGATCGAAATCGATTTTAATATAATAATAATTATATATATGGCGCTATTTATGCTCCTATCGGCCGTTTACACCGTCTGTGATTAACATTTTAATTAACTAATCAAAGATTAAATTTAATTACGAATTAAATATGAATAGGATTGCACCGAACAAATTTAATTAATGATTAGTTAATTAAAAAGTTTGCGACAGAAATATAGGTTGGTAGTGCGTTAAGTTTAGTTTTTAGTCAAAAATTGTATTATATTGGGACACTGTTCCATCATAATGAGAATTGCCGCTATGCGAATGCGCGATTTTAAGCGCATTTGAAAGTTATTGAATTTAAGCTGAAGAAAATTGCTACAGAATTAGATATTGAAATAAAAAAAGTTGAGTAGTAGTTTTAAAATGGAAATTAATATGTGAATGCAGGTTTTTTTTTATTATGCAATTCTTTTATTTGTTTGTCCTGCAATTGCTCCAATTTTTGATACTTTATTTGACCTCTACTATTACTTGTTAGAATTATTTTATTATTACCATCATTTACTTATATATTTTGTTCCCTTTATTTAACAAAAAATGGTTAATTACATACACAATATTTCTTTAAAAAAAAATCAAAGTGATAATGCATTTAAAGAAAACAAATACAAAAAAAGATGTTCAAAAGTTAATTTCTATATAGCAATGAATTACAAATTGTTGAAATAATCATGAATTAGTAATGCCTGTGTCGCAGCAGGTACATCATCAACAGCGTCATAATTAATCTCATGAAATTGTCCATTTAAAATTACTTGATTTAATTTTTTTTCATTGATTTCCTCTTCACCCACATTTATGGCTATATTGTGCAATACTGAGGTACCAACTATTACTGCCATAAACGTATCCAGCTTTAAGCGACAACCATATGCCAGTATTGGAAAACATTCTTCTTAGAAACATGCTTTCAATGACATTCCGTGTTGTAATATGGCTTTCATTATAACGATTTTTCACAACTGTTTCAGAATTAACAGTGGAGTCAAATATGTTTTTGAGCATATCCACTGTCGCTTATGGAAAAGAATGGATCGTTAAAGTGTGTATTCCCTGATCATCGTACTACGATATCCATTATTTTTAAATTAGCATCATATAAAAATTGTGAATTTATAGAAAAATATACTTCGTATTAGGAAATACCTCCAGGTCATTCCCACCTGAAACCATGAGTAATCGTGAAATACATTTATTGTTAGTTTTTATTTCGGGAATTAATTTTTGATTTACCTTGGACTTTCTAAAACCCTGCTAAATATACACTTCTTGCCTGCCGCTATTCCTTGTCTTAATCTTCAAAGTGAACACAATAGGTTTGTTTGTTTGTCTGATCTAAGCAGATCCAAGGAATTTTACGCATTTGTTTGTATTTTAGAGCATGATTTGTGCGTGTTTGTTTGTTTAGAGCAAGCAAATCCAGATCACAAAAAGGTTCCTCTTCCTGCCCACGGTCCGGCGCCCGAGCAATTACGAGCAATTTGTGCAACATAACCTACTCGCACTAACACCGTATTGTAAACTGTCGTTTGTAAATGTAATCTGATTTATAACTGCATCAAATATGCACGAAATAGATAATATAATGATACCAATGCAATTGATGTAAAGAACGATCATTATATTTTAAAAACTTCACTTGGTAGGTACATAAATACTAGTATATGATGCATTTTTATTGTAGTCTAGATTCATTAATTTGAAAAATTACTTTTACTTTTCCTATTCATAATAGCTGTGACAATCTGACGATAGTAAATAATAAAATTAAGGTTATATTGCAATTGAGCGCGTTTATTTGTATCATCTTTAAATCCAACTCCGAGATGCTCTCAAGTTACTCTGATGACATCAGTAGATACTGCTCCAAGCACACAAACAAACAAAGCTTTTAATTAGCTAGCTATTTCAATTTACAGTCACAGATATTTGTATTATAACCAAAAATCGCATAGCATAACCTATAAACACGATTGTAAACAAAGAAACTACGCTTGCGCCAACTTGAATTATGAGTTAATTCGTACCTTGGGTACTGATTAAAGATAATCACGAATTAAGGATTTAATTATTAGTTAAGCAGTCGGTGCAAGGGAATTTAAACTTTAATTGTGATTAAATGTTAATTATAACTTAATCACAGACGGTGCAAACGGCCGTATGTGACGTAACTTCCATATGCGCGTAAGCATACCGCATTATTTGTACCGTGCACTGATCAATGTTAAAAAGAAAGTACCTATTATCATTACCGACAGCCATCAAATAAATCTGGCAACAATCCCCATGATAGAAGGAGATACACACATATGAGTAGGTAGTAGGTATAAAATAAAAAGGGATGAATATAGCCTATAAGAATAATATTTCTTTTAAAACTTGAACTAGACTGTAGAGTAGTATCAGGATAGCTTTATAGCTGGTATACGAGGTTTGCTCAATAAGTCTTTGCTGATTATACGAATTAAATGTGTGTGTAGATCCCAGTTTGCCAGCTGGTAGACGTCGCGAAATCGACAACGTGATGAAGAAGGCCCGAGCGTCCCCCAATTCCTCGACGTTCTGGGATAAGAAACTGCTGGAGGTGGAGGCGAAGGATCCGAACAGGTATTATACGTTTTGTTAAGCAAAGAATCGCGCGTCGCGCACCCGCTCTCGCCCGAACACGCTCAAATACATGTAAATGTCCCTTCTTCCGCACTGTTGAAGGTGGAGACACAGCGGCTACAAGTCGATGTACATGGATTGCTCGTCGTCGCCGTCGCCTAGCCGTCGGAGCCGTTCGCGTTCGCAGACGGGAGACGTCGCCGCGTTCGCCACGGTCGCCGCCGCCCGCGCGCCGCTCGCCCGTCGGTCGCACCAGGTCGCCGAGGTCGCCGTTGCCGCGTCGCTCCACCCCGGTGAATAGTCGCCGATCGCGTTGAGTACGCGCCGCTCCCCCGTCGGCGGTAGGCGGTCGCCGCCTACCTCGTCTGCGACGCGTTCGTCGAGAGTGTCGGGCGTTCGCCACGCTCGCCGCCGCCAAGTAAATCCTCGTGTAGGCGCTCCGCGTCCGCCAGTTCGGTCAGCAGCTGCTCGGACGATTCGTGTTCGGTGTGTTCGCCGAAAAACAATCGTCACAATCGATCCAGGTATGACGTTAACCTTATTCGAACTATTCGTGTCTAGTATCGTACTACTCGTTACTCGATAAGGTTATGTCTCTAATAAAAAATCATTTTAGTGTGAAGTGGTCTAGATTTGAGTACCGCTGACCATAGTACAGTATTTTGACAGTAATCTCAACAACTGGCGGCACCTTTCAAGTTTGCGCACGCCAGTGCTTTACGCGCAAGGCACCACGTGTTCGGCAAGCTGTTTTGCACACTCAAATTATAAGCTTCAACTGTGGTTTGAAATAAAGTTATTTTTTTTTTTTGTGTATACTGCAATATATTGCCGGCACTGTATTTCTTCGACTTATCTTATGTTTTTCATTTAAGCCAAGAAATAATGAGAGACAGAATAAACTAAACACTTTATGAGAAGCTAAATAATTAAAATTCATCCTAAAATGAGAAGTACATACAGTCGCGGACACAGTAATAGGGACAGTGTAGTTTATGCCTAAACGATGTGCTACAGTAATAAAAGCAAAGGGATATCCAACAAAACATTATTCAATTTTATTATATTTTGTATTCAAAATCAGCAAGAACTATAGTGTCCTTATTTATCTGTCCACAAGAATTTACGTTTTTTTAAAATTTATTTACGATGTGAATTACATACTGCATTTTTTTAGTTACGTTTTTGTATTACTACTGTACACTACTATGTTATTTCATATTTGACATTAATATAAATTTCAGTTTTTGTATAAAAAGCATATTTTATATATGCAGCTCACTGTCCCTATTACTGTGTGCGCGACTGTATGTCGTCATTGTAATGTCGACGTAGAATAGAGGACCTAAAGTCATTAGTGGTGGGGGTGATTTTCTTTACGATAGAAATTACATTAAATACTTCTGTCAAAGTAATAGAAACACCCCTAAAATTAGTATAAGGGCTGTTTTACACCTAGTTATTTATTGGCCAATTTAAAATTTTACGTGTATAACATGTATTTAATCCGTGTTATACACGTAAAATTTTAAATTGGCCAATAAATTGCGCAATAAATAGCTAGGTGTGAAACGGCCCTAATAGACTTCTCCGACGATTCCAGCACTCAAAACGGATATGACGACATATGTACTTCTCAGTTTGGGTTCACTATATCTATTTTAAGTAGTATATGGGTTCCACAATATTTGAAATATGTTCCTGCTCTAATTAAATAATTTCCCTATGATTATTAACAATAGTAACAAAAATATAATAGATCGACCAGCTATCAGCTGTTATTATGTTTGCGCTAATGAAACGATTTCAATTATTTCCCAGCATTCGCTAAGGAGTAAGTGAAAACCATGGCAAAAACTTTACTCTAGAGGGGAGATCTGGGAAGAAGTTCCAGACCTTGTTCATTCATTTATTAAGTTAGGGTGGGCACCTATTGAGCTCAAACCCTATTTTATTCGCGTCCCTACGAAATTTAAATTCCCCCATACGTAAATCTACTGGTAATAATGCACCCGAAATAACGCACGCCGCGTCTCTCGAAATAGATGAACCGTTAACAATCTTTGCGCCCCGATAATTTTTTTGTGTATCTTTAATTTTGCACGCGCCCGCCCATATCGCCCACCCCTCCCCCTGCTCTACAAAATAAACAGGATTAAATATAATTGTGGATAAATAAATCGGAAAAAGAATTATTTAAGTGAAACAATACGATAAACGTGTCTTGTATGTGCCTTTTTTAAAAAGATAAACCTTATTTATCAATAAACGCGAAAAAAAACGAGATAAAAGGCAATAAAAAAATGGTAAGAATAACAAATAGCAAACAGAGGTGTAAGCTAATGCACTAAAGTAAATTTGAACTACCAGTCTAGGGACTTTTTTGCTACCAACATTAATATCTTTCAATTGATCACGGTGTATAAAGTGTAATGGAAAATAAAGTTGTAGAAACGTGCAAAGTATTGGCACGAATACAATTGACGCACTTTCCAAAAACGCATACGAAAGCTTTTATTGTTGAGACTACTGTTTAATACTCTACTGTGTTAGTACATGCATTTAAAAGCAAAATTGCAGAGAATTACTTTAAAAAATTGATGTGTGTCAACATAAAAAAGTGTTTTTTTTTCTTGCTGGAACAGCTGTTTTAGGGCAATCGGTACAAAAGGGCAAAATTAATAAGCACTGAAATCAAACGAATCAGCTATTCTAAGGGAAGCCCACCTTTACAGAACTACTCGATTCACGATTAGTTACTGATTGGACATTACTAGTTCGAACCATTACACATTTATGATCGTTTAGCATTCATTAGTGATACTCAATTCTCAGATCTAGGTCATTCTCGACGAGCAGATCCCGTTTAAAAGCCGCCCCAAAGGCTAGGTCGCCTCCACTGAAGCAGAGATCGCGTCCGCGTCCCCCTTCACCATCGCCGTCACCCCCTAGACGCTTGGCCAGACCTATGACACCCCCAACTAACAGGAGAGCGACACGCCCGGCACCTTCCGATAAACCGACAGATCCAAGGGCGCAGGCCACCGCCACCGCCGAGGCGCGAAAACAGCACCGGCGAGGTTATCATTTAGCGGGGGTCAAACCGCCGCCGCCGGCCGCGAAAGTGCAGCCGCGCAAAGCCAGTAAGAAGGCTTCAGAACCGGTAAATCGAACGCAACACACAAGCTATCCTAATGGAATTGAAATAACTTTATTATTCGCAGGTGTTATTGACGAAGATTAAGAAGGAGAAGATGAAACGACGACCCGGCTCGCCAGGCGGTGAATCTTCAGCGTCAGACGAAAGTTCCGCCTCCTCTACGTCACCGATCGTGGCGACGACGCGACTGACGCTTTCGGAACGCTTCGGAAAGATGGCGCAGTGGAGCGTCGATCGCGAGAGGCGCGATATAGAGAATATGCGCATCACAAAGACGGGCGGTGATCTCAAAGTGATGATCGAACAAGATGATTACCTCTACGGATCGCCTCCGAGAAGATACAGGTAATAAATATTAGTAAATCAAGTTACGCTATAAGGCCTGCATCATAGCCATGCCAAATGATGATGTAAATCTACAGGGTAATAATTTTTTCGGGTTCATTGCCCTCTTTTCCCACCCTGAACTTTTTCGCGATGCGCCACTGCTAGATTCTAAAATACGCAATAAATTTTCTGTCTTGTTTAGAAACTTTTTGATCTCTTGTATTTTTTTCTTATCTCTGACCGTTATCGAGAAAAAAAATAGAAAACAATTTTCTGTAATTCGCCAGAGAAAATTAAATTTTTTAAAATGGCCTAGCAGGCTCTGGCTTTATTCAGATAATCACTTGAGTTTATTAATTTGACAACTGACATTAGAAATCGTAACTTGTGTCTGTATAAGTAAAGTTTTAAATAGCAAACTGTAAGGTGTAAAAGTGTTTTAAATACTCGTTATAATTTTGTAAATATGCCAAATTTCACTAAGTTCTGAAATGGCTGACATGCATTTTATCTACGGCCTTGCGAATGGAAATGCAAGAGAAGCCAGGCGTCTGTACATGGAGCGCTATCCCAATAGAATGATACCCGATCATCGAATATTTTCAAATATTCATAGGCGTCTTGGAGAAACTGGAAGTTTTAAAAAGAATACTAATGATGCAGGTAAACCACGTACTGTTAAAACACCACAGATCGAAGAGGCTGTTCTGAAGGAAATAGACAGACATCCTCGCACCAGCACCAGAAAAATCAGTGAACATTTAAAATATTAGTCATCAAGTTGTTTGGCGTATTCTACGTGTTTCGCTGCTTATACCCTTACCACATTCAAAGAGTGCAGGCTCTTCTTCCCCGACTTCCTTAAGGATTGATTTCTGCCAATGGTACCTAATAAGCTAGCAGCAGACCGTATTTTTAATTGTAAAATCCTTTTTACCGATGAAGCGAATTTTTCAAGGACTTCAATTATGAATTTCCACAACAACCACACGTGGGCAGATGAAAATCCACATGAAATTGTACAAACGCATTTTCAAGAACAGTTTTCTATTAATGTATGGGTGGTATAATTGAGATAATTTGATTGGTCCTTGTTTTTTGCCTGGTCGACTTACTGGTCATCATACAGGCTGTTTTTCAGAATGAATTGCCTTATTACTTGAAGACTTGCCCCTTTACTCAGAAATCAAATGTGGTATATGCACGATGGCGCCCCATCACATTTTTCTATTTTGGCTCGGGATTATTTAAATGAAGTATATGAGAATAGGTGGATAGGACGAGGTGGACCTCAGCCTTGGCCCCCTAGATCCCCTGACTTAAATAGTATAAATTTTTTCCTGTGGGGACATCTCAAATCTCTAGTATATACAACACCTGTGAATACTGTTGATGACTTACGAAATTGAATAATCGATGGATTTGAAACGATAAGAAATACTCCAGGAGTATTTGAGAGAGTGCGAGCATCAATAAGAAGAAGAGCGGACCCCTGTATAAGGGTTGGAGGAGGACACTTTCAACAATTGTTGCAGCATAGTTTCCTTGTCATTGTCATTAATTAGGGTTTTTATTGTTATTAGTTATGTTACTTTATTGTATTGTAATAAAACAATGCTACGAAAACCGGGTCATCCTATTTTTTAACAGGTAGTAGCACCTTAACTCTTAAAATTAATAAACTCAAGTGATTATCTGAATAAAGCCAGAGCCTGCTAGACCATTTTAAAAAATTTAATAATGGTGTAAAAATTGAATTTTGGCAATTGGGATAGATTTCTTAATTACCTACAGCTCTAATACTGAAATATTATCTTATCAAATACTTGCTTGGCCCTTTGCTTATCGGCGTACTAGTGTTATGCAACCGAATAGATTTCATAACCGGTTAATCATATGTACACTGCCCGACAAAATTAATGTCGTTGTCCACAGCGAATTTTCGTGTTTTCCTATCAATTTTTTTAATTGCCAAGTAGTTTTACAGGTTGGTAGTCCAAGAAACCTCCTACCTGCATAAGCTGATAGCAGCAGAATGCGGGTCTGTTTAAACGATGCAGCAGTTTTGATAATCACTGCGTTATAGACGACGGCATTAATTTTGTCTGGCAGTGTACATAACCGATTATAACCGTCCTGACCGGTTAACCGCCATGACCGATTGAAGGACAGTTTTATTTATTGTAATAATCTATAATGTTTTGTGTATACGCGTCTGCTACAATTTTCAAAAATAATATTGTTTTATAAATCGAGACGTCAGTTTAATGTTTTATTTTTAAAATTTGCTATAACTTGCTTCACCCTTGGACATGTTTTAAGAGCTTAAATTTATACACAATAGTTTTTTTTTTTATTTTATTTTCAGCATATCAATAATTTTGGACTTTATAAATTTATATTACATTGCGCTTCTCGTAACAAAAAAACACTTTTCTTAGATGTAAATTTTTTTATTTAGCAGTATTTTTGATTTTCTTACCGATTTTCTGAATCCCCATTTGTTTTTTTTACTACGAATTGTTATAACTAGCTTTAAAACAGTTTATCACAAACACATATCCCTTTGAATATTTAAATGGCTACTTGTCAGCGATAAATAGTTTGAAGCACAACTTATTGACTGAAACAAAATCCATACGTTATAAATGTACTCAACACCTCGCAAATAAGTAAAAAATGCATTCTGTTAACAATCGGCGAGTACCTTACCCAACAATGCGAGTAGGTAAAATACTTACTCATAAGTAATCATTTATGTAAGGTACAATAATTGTCTGCGGTACTACTTGTTGGTTATCATCTTGTCACTTAATGGCATGATTTTCGAAATTTATATCCCTATGCTATCGTATTTATTTCCATTGTCTAAAAAGTCTATTCAAAATTCATTTGTGCCTAAATTATTTAGTTTACACTTCTTCCATGTCTTGTCAGTTAAACAGTTGACAGCATTGACGGAATGCTAAATAATATTTATAGTAGATATATTCTATAAACTGCAAAAATATCACACAGTCACAGAATTAGAATTGACAAAAAAACAAGGTTTAATTATGCTGTTTCTTCATTTGCAAAAAACTGAGCAAGTATTTTTGGACAGTTTAAGGGACTTTACTAATGTACTGCGTATTTTTATATGGCTTTAAGAGAATGCGCCTCTTTTTGTTATTTTTATGAAACCCTTATGAATAGTGGATAGTAAGTTAAGAAATGGTTTTAGAACATTACTTGTGTTATCTTGATTAAAGTATTGTCGCGACTTCCCTAACTGTCGCGCCCCTTTGCGTAAGGGTTGGGGGTTGGAGCTACTCGCTTCTTTAATATATAAATATATAGACTACCAAAAAGGTACTTATCGTGGAACTGCAGTTGAGGGTTGTTAATTATTAAAACACCACTATACTATATCACTAAATTTATTAATACAACCACGTTCTTCGGAGATCACAATCTGAATTGCCAATACCTCGTCGCCAATCCCTCACGAGCGCGGTACTCGAAAAGTGCTGACGAGGTTCCGGTAATCTGATTGTAATCTCTGAATACATCTTTTCTTAAATCTAACTTATTTCTATGTAGTGGAACTTTCCGTGGCAGTATGCGGAAAAAGTTGATTGTGGATTTAGAAATAGAAATTATTTGCAGCTCTAAATTGTCCACAAGTTTGGTAAAACAAAAACACAGTTTTAACATTTAAAATATACTGATTACAATCTAATACGATAGATGCTGTGCTAAAGTTAATTGTCTCATTAACTTGATTTATTTGAATACACGCTATGCCGACGTCACCGATGACGTCTGTGTACCAATATGGCGCATTTCAATTGATGGCAGTTTTGACACAGAATATATGTATATCCAGTAGTTTCACATCGCCAGTAACATGGGTTTCAAACATGGCGCCTAAAGAAATTTGCGGTGTCGCATAGGTGGGTGAAATTGTAACTAAAACTATTTGAATTTGTTTACAAGCAAAAATCTAACCTACAAAGCCATTCCATTCTGTCATTTTGTTATAGGAGTGATATTGATGTTGTGCGATTTTCTGTCAATTGTCAGTCTTTTTGAGCATATAGGTTATTTTCGTACCCACTTTGCAATTATTAGTTGCAAATATAGCCTCCAAACGCCATCGCGAATTTCCTTAAATTGATAAACAAAACATCAAAGGCGCCGACATTTAGTGAAACTACTGGATAAGGTTTATACTGTGGTTTTGAGCTCAATATCAGCACTCTATTATCTCTATGGTTGAATTATATACCAATTTTTGACACATTTCAAGTTGACAGCTGTCCAAATTTATTTTTTTTTTAATTTATCCATCCAGTTTATTCTCCGGTACCTGCTGGCACTTCCTGACGAGCTGCTACCGTCCGGTCCTTCGCGATGGCCGCTTGGGACGACGTTCGCGTCCGTTTCAGTATTACAAAAGATCTGGGTTACTTGCGCGATCTCACTCTTGACGATTACGTCAAATGGGAGGAGTGGTGGTACAAGTACCAGGACTGGCTGGCGAACGAGCGCCACTACGAGCACTGGTTGGCGACGCAGTCGAGGCGTAGGAGGAAACGTATCCCGCCACCAGAGGTTGAATTAGAGGGATCGAGGGCGAGACGGCGTCAGTCGAAGAGGAGTAGACGGGGAGAAGATTGATTCTAATTTTTATTTTTCGCGCGGCGATCCAGACGGTAATCATCAAAATTATGTTTCATCATTCGAACGTCAATTTGAAACATTTTGTTTTTATTTATATATTCGGATAGGTTAACGATTGTTGATCGTTGAAATTTTTCGATGAGGATAGTGTTTTTGGGCGTTTTATCGCAGAAAAGGCTAAAGCTGCTTAAAAACGGGATCGAATTTGTTGTTCCATTTATTTTGTACGTCGCTGTATATATTTATAGTTTTTACGATACGATACAACGTCTTCAGACATGGATAGGACCCACGTGATATCCACATATATGTAAAACTAGAAATTTCCGAAATCAAAACCCAACAGAACACGTCGACTTTCTATTGTACCAAAAGTTTTTACACATGCGTATATACAGTCCGGCTCAATATTGTGGGTACGGGTTTTTTTTTGTTTCATATATTTAACATGATTAAGACACGAATAAAAAATTGAGCGAAACAAGTTTGTGGAAAATACAAAAAGCAAATAAAGAAAATGACATAAACCGGTTTTGCCTTAATTTTTTGTTCTGTGTTTTAATCATGTTAAATATATAGGAAGTTTATCCCTGTACCCACAATATTGTTCTCCCGACTGAATTTACCATTTGCAAGTAGCTTTGTTTGTCTCTCAGATGGTGTATGTTGCAAATGTAAAATCTCATCAACTAAAGATATGCAAAAGAATAGGTGTGCCGAAAATATTGTAGAAATTTGTTTATATATTGGATCAATTATTAAATATTTCTGTTTTATGTGGTTTAATGTTATATGTATTAAATATTTGTGAAAAATAATTCATTATATGAATACCTAGACAGTTATTTAAATGTAACAAGAAAGAAAAGTCATGTATTAACTTGGACATAACAGTAGCTGTAAATAAACAAATAATGAACAAAAAGAAAAATTAATATTGTTACCAGAAACTATATACTTATATTTTAGTATTTTGTGGCACAGCCATTATTCTTGAGGACTGCTGCGCATCTTCTAGGCAACGAATTCACTAAATGTTTTTAAAATTTAAATTTTTTTCTGCCGGCTTAGCAACCAAATTTGCTAAAAGTAGGGTTAACTTGAAAAGTGTTAAAATAATTAAAAAATGTCCTTCCTCACTTTATTGATTATAAATATCTACACTACGTGTTTCGGCATTTTAAATCATCTTCAAGGTCTATATGTCAAAAGAGGAACAAAATATTGTCGTAAATTTTAAAAAATATTTTAAAAATCTTGGAGTTAATTAATGTTATAAATAATAATGTTAGAAGAGGGATACGAAATTCAATTAACAATAAGGGCGGAATTGTGTGCAGTCTGTCCACATATTGATCTTGAAGATGGTTTAAAATGCCGAAACATGCAGTTCAGATATTTATAATAAAATTCATAATAATAATTATAAATATATAAATTATTTAACATCTCACTAAGTAGGACAACATCGATATAGAGCTGGCTGTTACAAATCCACAAAAAAAACCGCTAGAAACATACTGGAAAAGCATAAAAAATAAAGCATTACGCATTAATGATACATAGTTCGGCACTAAACTGTATTAAAAAGTACTAGATCTAGTGCTAAAAATTCCAAGTTGGCAACTCTGTCACAGACTATCTTCCTGGTGATAATTTTTAATGCGGAATAACGATGAATAAAATTACTTTAAATTCGCTAACATCAATTTGAAACAATTCTTTGCTTCTGAGTAATTACAAGGAATTAGTTATAGTAAAAAAGAAGTACTAAATTATCCAAAAAGGTACCGTTACTGTACCGCGTTTTATTCCATTATACTCAAATAGTACACCCAAAGAAATAACTACCATCCAGTTTGAGTCGTCTCTCTCACTTAGAATGGACGGGTTGTTTTTTCTTTGGGTGTACAATAGTACACTTTGGAGCAGCAGTGGATGTGTCCTGTCTTGTTTTGATTTCGAAAATTTTTAGACCATTTACGCACGAAAGTTTGACCGCGTGGGTTACATGTATTACAGAAAATTTCGTATTTATATACAGGATCGTCCAAATGTTTTTGAAACACGAATTTGTTAGCGTGATTCAAACTTTATTCGACCGCGGATCTAGAAACGGTTGTAAGCATTCTGATGTAAATAAGCAAGGTCGAGTGAAAATTCTATTCTAAAATGTTTAGTCAGCTCAGTGCGTGTTACGTGCTAAGATGTACGTTAAATATTAATGAATGGATTGTCTTTACGAAGCTGACACCTTTTAAATTAAAATTAATCGTGTTTATCTGCATATATATTTTTAATATTTTTTTATACGATAACTTGAAGAAATTATTGTGACATTTTTTTTAATGTTTTTTTTTTTGCTCCCCATGATTTTTTGAATTACTTTTTTATTATCTTTTTTCTTTCAGAATCGTAATAAAGTAATTGCATATATTCTTTCTAAATCTATATTATTGAAAATGTATCAACTGAATCGGTAAAAATAGTGTTATCTTTTTAGCATATATTATTTCGTGAAATATTTAAATTTTATAATAATCATTATGATGTAAACGCTATATTTTATTATTAATTCTACTTACTATTATTATCAATTACTACTGAATATAATATAAGCGAAAAAAAAAATAAATAAAAATAGATTAATCTTACAGAAAAGTTTTTATTTATTTTTATACAGATAAACTCAAGTGAAAATGTCTCCAATCTAATATCATTGTTTCGAGCACCTGTGCAGATTTATTTATATTTAATTTCAATGTTTATCTATATTTATGCGATCAGTGTCGTGTGCATAACAATAATTGATGGTAGTAAAACGGATTTCATTAAAAACGTTGATAACAGACAAAGATATAATTGAAATTCAGTTAAATGGTAATTTAAGTTTTAAATAGCGCATATATACAGGGTGTTCTGAGAGAAATGGGACAGAGATTAATCTTGTGAACGTCTAAAAATCTTAAATTCTGAA
Organism: Protaetia brevitarsis; assembly: GCA_004143645.1. Classification (NCBI taxonomy): domain Eukaryota; kingdom Metazoa; phylum Arthropoda; class Insecta; order Coleoptera; family Scarabaeidae; genus Protaetia; species Protaetia brevitarsis. The sequence goes on along the minus strand of RXPK01002691.1, from coordinate 40,573 downwards.
AATTTTACAATAAATCGAATAGGAGACATATTATGCGGTGGTTTTCTTTAAGATTAATTTCACCAGGGGGGGGGGGGCTGTGTAACTTATTTTTTTTGTTAATGGATTTTAGGATCCGTATTAAGATATTAAAAACCAGAGTTAACCGATTTTCAGTTAAAATTGATTTTCTAAAACTGGTTTGTGAAATCGGTTTGCGAAAACCTGTTCTGAAATGGGTTTCTAAAATGGCTGTTTCGAAAAATATAACAATTTTCGCATTGTGTCATCTATATTATGAAATTTTGAGAAGTTTAACTTTAATGTCCTAAATTGTTTAAATTATTTAATAAACATTTGCATTTTGGAAGTAGGTTTATATATTTGAAATACAAATGTATGTTTTTAATACGAAATAAATCCCTATTCTCCCTTGACATACGCCATTTTTTTTTAAGTATTACTCTTTTAATAAATTTAGTCTATAAATAATTTAACAGGTGATAGTAAATAATTCTAAATAAAGAAATACAGAAAAAACCTTCTCACAATCTCTCTATTAAAATATGTGGTATTTGTGATATAAATTAAAAGAAACGCTTGAGCAAGCAACCTAACCTTTCAACATGTCCAATTCTGAAAACGCCGCTATCAAATACACTAAATAAGTAAGCAAAGAGCATGCGCTAGCAAAAGCTATTCTTATGACCCGTTCAGGGAGTTCCAGCGCCGTAACTCCCTGAACGCAGCCATTGTTAAGAGAATTTAATACTACATCGATAAAATGTTTACCAAATGGGAGACGACGGAAGATCTGTTGTTGACGTTATCGAAAATGCATCGTGTTTTATTTTTTCTTTTAGTTGTGGTGATTAAGATAAGACCTACATAAAGAAGAATGACGAAAGTTAAACTAATCGTGACTTTTTAACAATTACTAAAACTAACTGAAATTTCAATTAGATGTTACTGTTTAATTCTCATTTTGAAGTTTTTCTTTTCAAGGCTATAATATTTTTGAAACTAAATAATTTTGAGAATAGGATATGACAGCTGTATAATCTCGATCAAGTTTGTATACAGGTAATTCCGAAAAAAAAAGATTAAATTTCATTTCTTGTTAAAATTAAGGGAAACTTCATATTTAGATATAGCGTTGAATTTGAATAATATTTCTTAATGGAAGAATTCTCTAAATCGAAAAAACTGAGGCTCTTTAGTGTAATTTCATATTTTGACCTCGCGTTAGATTCTCAGCAGATTTGTTTTAAGTGTTATTTTAGTTTAAAGATATGCAGAAATAATTCGCAATGAAAAAGATTCACTAAATTCAAAGACAAAAAAAAATTCCCGTGTATGCTGTGCGCTGTATTTCCAAGCATTTCAATCAGTGGCGGTAAACTGTAAAATTTTTTATTGAAACTATTGAAACTAAAACAATAGTGAAGAATTTTTTAAGCGGTCGTTACGGGGATCATTAGCTATTGATAGTCTCGCCGTGGATTTTATAGCTTATAGTTTATTATTTTGTAGTAACGTTATCACACGTTATCAGTAATGCACAATCGTATAATAATATGGTAGGTAATTAATTCTCGTTCCGACCTTATAAGAAACTGAGAAAGTATAACCATTCTACGATTAAAATCGAAAGTAACAAATGGACATTTAATATTTTTGTAAATTTAGTGATACAAAAATGTTCGAGCCGGCTAGAATGATACTAACAGCAGTAGTTTTAAAAATGGCGCTATATTTTGCCGGCGAAATCGACACAGTTGTAGCAGGACCGTATACACGAGATAAGATAGACTTTCGTAGACGATGTAGATCCAAACCAACAGACGCATGACGACGAGAAAATGGAGAGATGGGAGACGAGCGGTCATTTTGAGGGAGACATGGTTCTGACAACCCAGCAAAGAAATGGGATATTAGATGAGAGAAGTAGGTGGCCGAACAACACGATACGTACGAGTTAGATCCGATATTTGGTAAATATAGTGTATAACTCGTCATCACAGCTAATGCACACCTAGAACAACTAAAATCCTTTGCGTAACGTAAGACACTGATCAAGTTTATTATCTATGAGTGCATACTGCGGAACAATAAAATTTTGCTCATTTTATTTGTCTCCAATGAAATGTATGTATACTGGATAGGCTACCGCAATACAAATAACTAAACAGAGATACTCAGAGGCGATTACGAATTGTTGATGTGTCACTTTTCATTTTATACTTGATAGCTACATTTTTCAAGTAAAGGCGCAAAGATGCGTCCAGACCTGCATAAATATGCGTTGAGTCAAGCATAGAAATGTCTCAAAAACTCTGGTACAGACCTAAGAGTGAGACAAGACAGATAAGCCCGTAGAAGTAAAAGTGAGATAGCTATACACTCAACATGAATAATCGTATTTTTAATATTGGGTACTCATTCCAGTTATACCGGGTGTTAGATTTTTTTTTTCATAATATTCAGAATGTAATATTACGTATTGCTGTTTACTGAAAGTACTAATGAAAAGCAAAATGAATATAAAAAAATTAAAATTAAATTAAGCTAGCTCAACGGATAAAAAAAATTTAAAAGCCGCAAAAGAAACAATTAAACTCAGAGTTACCCTCGCGAATTGAAACTAAAATCTATCTTCCTGCACACAAGTAATAAATGATCTTATATCTAAATTGCGTACACAACAATGTAATAACAATTATTATTAAACGAGTTCCTTGATGGACGAAATATATTCAAATTAAACGAAACAAATCTTTAAATCATAAGAATAAACAAAATGGCAGCAATGAATATAAAATTACAACTACTCACGCTTGTGTCTATCTCGGAACTAGTTCTTACAATCACGACTGCTGCGTGCAGCGAAGCCGCACACGATCAGTCCGCCAACGGACAAAATCACAAAACAATAACATAAACAATACCAGTGAACGCAAAATATTAAAAAGAATGAAATTAATTTAAAAACAACAGAAACTTGCCAAAATAATTCATACAATCAACTCTTAACTAAATCTTATATAAAAATAAACAATTGAATTGTGGAAACTCCTACGAAACATTGATAAAGGCTGATTGGAATAAACATGACAACATCTGAATTTGCGAAAACCGGGGTGCCAGATCACAGCAGTATGTATGTACTATCGAAGACAAAAGTCTTGACTCAAATTTAAAGAGAGAAATAATGGAGAAACTCCAATGATTTTATCTGTATTTATGTCAAACTTGAGGCAAGACTTTTGTCTTTGATGGTACAGTATTTAAAAATAAATTGACAATAAAATATAAAAAAATGGGCTCTAGTTAACGTATATTTAATTCACGACCTGGTTTATGACTTTGACAGTTTGCTTTATACGGCCTGTCCGGTAGAATCCTTCAAATTTACATTGAATTGAATGTCACATCAGACTCCGGCGAGCAGCGACTCCTGTATGACATCTGGGAACATGAGAACTACTTTCTTGACACGGCAAAATAGTAGTAATGTCGAGCACAGCTGCCAAAACTAAGTAGTACAAAATGTGACCTAATAACTATATAATTTAAATAACCAATAAGAAATGAAATATAAATTTAAAAAACCTAATGGTTCAGCTTTTTGACGAAGCAAACAGATTAATTAGAATAATTTTGCGTGTGCAAATTGGCAAAAGGCTCTATCGCGGTTGTTCGAATTGTTAAAATACAAAAGAAATAAAAGCGGTCCAAAACAGATCCTTGGAGCACGTCTTATGTCACCCTCCATACAGAGAAGCATCGATTTTGGTTGCCAGCGCGAATTGTCACAAACTGTGCGTTATTGCCGCACTTTATGGACGCATTCTTAAGAGTATTAAGACTATCATTCTTTTTTTTTACGTATTGCATTTATTCAAATGGAAGCAACAAAGTGCTTCTAATGAGGGCACTGTCAAAATTCCAAGAGTAAAAATAATGGTTTGTAAGAATCTCTTGATTTTATGCCACCTAATTGTCTTATAATTTGTTTCTGTGCAACGAAAACTCCCTTTGCCAACGCCGATAAGTTATTAATAGTATTATTTTGTTATTTCAGTATAAGAACTGAACTTATGTAATGCTATCAGAGTGTGTAAAGGCTTTCTATTTAATCTCTAAAATGGTATAATTAACTATATGCAGAAGGCTAATCAACTCGTTAATCTCAATGTTCATTCCAATGAAAAATTTGAAGGAAGGTCTTTTCTGCATTAAGACTCAGTTTGTATCCACGAAACCGTAGGTGGAATCAACCCACTGCTAAATTATCAGTTGCTCTAGAATCATCCACATAGTTGTAACTTGTTACTAATGTGGCATCATCGGCACATATAAAAATGAAAATGTCTGCAATAAAGTTGTATTCAAACAACAAGAACCCTGGCACAGATCCTTGAGGTATTCCATGCAAAAAAAAAAAGGAATACAATCGATTGTCCCACAGTGTACTTTAAGGATTTAGGTTTAAAAATTAATTTAAGTTATGTCTTCACGCAGACTATGCCGAGCAAGAATTCATCAAGAGTTCCTTATCAGTATACCAGGAACTGACGTGCCTTATAGTACGCGAAAAGGAACCAGAGGACGAGGATTACATTTACGTCACTGTATAACGCGATAGCGCCTCGTAAAGGTGTCAGTCTGCATTTAGAATTCTTTCAGGGAGAAAACACGGGATGTTGGTCTAACGTAGGGTTTCAAGGCGGTCGCCAGGAGTTGAACCTCGAACGCAAAGAGCTCGGAAAAGGTTGCTTCCGTAACGGGACGATCGTTCACGAGTTCCTACACGCAGCCGGATTCTATCATCAACAGAGCTCGCCGGACAGGGACAAGTATATCCGCATAATTTGGGAAAACATAAAACCAGGTAGATTCGCACTAGATGGCGACTGATGGTGGCGCTGGTAGCAATTAATAATAATACAAAATCCTTAGGTACCGAAGCTAATTTCAATAAACTACCATTCGCCGACGCTACCACTTTCAACGCGACTTATGACTACCAGAGTATCATGCATTATGGCCAGTATGCTTTCTCGGCGAATGATAAGAGGACCATTGTGCCGCTGGTGGGTTTCTGACATAGACAAGGATAATACAGGCTGTCACACACAAAAAAAAAACGGCCCGAAGCTATAACTCTGTTATTTCCACTCCGATTTTTACGAATCCAATACCAAAACGCTATCTTCAATTTAAATAATTTGAATTGGAATTCACAGTGCGAAAGTCACCAAATAATTAATGTTTTCCTGATAACACTTGATAATAAGGCAAATTTATTATAAAATTTTCTTGCCTCTTGTGGGATTCGAATCCACGCACTCTTCTTTTCGGGACAAATCACTCTACCAACTAACCGCCTTGGTTCGAATCCCACATGAGGCAAGAATATTTTTATAATAAAATTTGCCTTATTATTAACAGTAATTACTTGATGATTTTCACATTTTGAGTTCTAATTTAAATTATTTAAGCTGCATACGCGCCTTGCCGGCATTATAAACATAACATCTGTATTTGATACATTTCAACTCTAGGATAGGAAGTCAATCTAAATAACATATATGTGTTTCGTTTATAAAATATGAGTTATAGGTCTATAATCTATTTTAATGATAGTAGTTATTGACAAGTACTCACGTACTATCGACTAAAAAAAAGTAGGGAAAATAAGCCCATAAGGAAACATAAATAAAGATACATCTCCTTTAATCTACCAGCGATTGCGCATGTGTAGATTCTAAGAATTATTTTGTTATTGAAAGTAAAACACTGGGAATGTAAATCTAGCCGAAAAGGTTGCGGCATCTTTGTCGCATAACATCAAGTGGATTGTCTTTCGGAACGATTATCGGCATATATACCTTTCCTTTGTTGTTTATTTTAGCCATCGATTACTCGCAGCTGACCAGATGGTATAATTTGTGCTAATATTTAAAATGTGTTCTTGTATAATTATTTGGAGAAATGAATTTTTTGAAACCATTACTTCAATTACAAAAGTACAACAGACGAAGAAGTACTTCGGGACGTACCAACTGTGTTTTCAATTTCACGAACCGAAGTTTTGGCATTATTTTCAAAACAGCTAACAAAACATCCAGTTTTCCGGAAAGTTTCCTGTGAACTACTTTCGGTTTTTGGAACATCCAAATCTTCTTAAATTTCCTTCCAAAATACGCTTAGTTAAGTCAAAAACGCTAATAACTTCAAATGACAGTTACATATGCCTAATAGGTTATTTTATATGAGTGCCTTTTTTGCCCATGGCACACTACAGCCCAACACAAGTGACTTTACAAGAATGTTTTAATTATTTTTCCTCCTCCAAGTTTACAACTGATGGACTCAGAAAAAATCTATCCAAAATAATGAAAAAATATATACCAAGCAATTAAAAAAAAACAATATTAACTATCGCAAAACAAATTGAATGGCATTTCAAAAGAAGTAAATGTAGCCTCAAACGTAGTATTTATCAACCCATTTCATTTGGTATAGACTTATGAAAATCCGAAAGTAAATAACGTAAAGTTCCAGCTTGGGGCGTTCTTTGTGTGACAGCCTGTATATAGATAGAGCTTAAGGATGCGCAGCGTTCGGATCACATAAGGGCCGCCATTTTGATGTATAAAAAACTTTCTTCACACTTTAGCTAACTCAACAGACGTTAAAAAGCAGTCCAACAAAATATTTTTTACTTAATACAACTTTTTCTTCAATAATTTATGTAACTTCACACTAATAATACAAAAATAACACAAATATAAAATATTACATTATTAACTATAAGAACGCAAAAATAATCTTAAAAAAAAACAACACGATTTATAAGCCTTTCAAAATAAAATACTCCAGCAACAGCTGGTCTGTTTGACACGGCATTCATCAAAATGGCGATTCTTAACCTGAAAGTTTGCGAACGCGCAATGGTCTAAACGCTTTTTAGTGGTATTATTCTTGTCTATTTCTGGTTTCTGGTCGGGATGGATCACGTGGTTTTATTCTAACAAATATTTTCTAGGATTCGGATGTGGAAATGGGACAAAGAACTCATTTGAGTGAAATAGACCTGTTTAAAATACAACAAATGTATTGTCCGACGAGGAGATTGACAATGATGACTATAATAGCACAGATACAGAGTATTAAGACTATCATTTTCACTCATTAAGACACCTTTTCAGCGTCGTTGCAAGCCACCTAAATAGGAAATTATTTATTGTATTAAAAATAAGGTTAAAATTGGCCGAGGTTGTGGTATTTACATAAGAACCCACAATTTGAAACTGCGTAAACGCATGAATGAAATGTAAAATGTCGGTAAAACTTGAAATAATGTACCTGGCTAAAAATAAACCAAGTTGTAGATTAATGTAAGAGAACAATAGATTTAAATAAATATTAGAAATCATCAAAGAATAATTAACCCCTCAAAATAAACTCGCTAACCTTCCTTTTTTTTGTTCGCATTCACAAGCACACCAAGGGAATAAAACAACCACGTCGGTACCGCCCTCGACTACGACATCACCACGCGCCGCGATGACTGAATGTATTTTGCGGGATTTTCTGTACAAATCGGAAAATTATTTTTACTTTTAATCCTTTTGGCGAAAATTACAAAGGTCAAATTCTGTTAAATGTAAATCTGCGCAACCGAAAAGGCTGGGTATTCCTTTTACTCACTACTTGGGTTTGACAACATAGTCTCTTTAAAATTGGAATTTCATGAGAATTATTGCACATTGGCTGTCGAAAGTAGTACTTATACGTACCTAATAAAAATTAACAAGAAACAATTTGCTTTGAAACATTGTCAAAATGCATGTACGTGCTAATCGTACAAGAGTAAATTGAAATGGTTCTTGTTTACGTAGAATCTGGGCAGGAATCTTGATAATGCTGTCAACATTTACACTCAACGTTTTCCCGCAATCATTTGGATAGTCTCTCGGAAAACACTAAATACGTGTTTTTTTTGTTTTTTGTCTATTTGATTTCTGTTCTATTCGTTGATTAACAAGCGCCATTGTTTCGAAACAAAATTGGACAAATCGTATGTAGTTTTAGACATAGAATATCGAATCTGGGATAAATAATAACGGTTCCTATTCAAGATTTCCAATTTGCCGTCCGCCCCGCCCACTAGAGGTTGTGGGGGTGGGTGTAATTTAATACTAATGGATGCCCCCCTCTGAGACATTAAAGTTTTTATGGGCAAATTTTTCTGTACGATGCGTATTTTTTGAGACATTACAAAATGTCAGCTTAATTGATTCAAGTTTTAAGTTTTCTTTCTAATTTAAATAGTTACAACAGGAAAAAAAATCTTTGTAAAATCAGTACGCAGTACTGGTATTATCTATTGATAAAAAATCTTCATAGGACAACTTTAACATTGTAAAAATTTCTAATTTTCATTTTCATTCATTCAAGTTAGGGTGGGCGCTTGATGTCCGGGCACTTGAGCTTGATGCTCATTGTACCATCCCTATTGATTCTCTTATTTCCACTCGAGCAGCTTGGTGTGCTCTATTAAAGCCCAGTAATCTTGCCCAGTGGAAACTTGAGGACCTTCGAGGGCTCCAATAGATCTCTCCCGAAATATTTCTGCCTGAGTACCTTTAGTTCCTCACATGTGCAGATTACATGTAAACTCGTTTCCTCCTGTAGTTCGCATCTTCTACACCACGGTTCGCTTGCACGGCCTGTGTTGTATAGATGCTTTTTCAGAGGACAGTGTCCAGTTACCAACCCAGTAATGGTTTTAACTTCTTTCTTACTGCGCTTGAGTAGGTTATCAGAGACACTACCATCCCCATCCCCTATCAGCGTTTTGGTATGGAGCTGACCTTCAGTCGACCTCCATTTCTTTGTACTTCTTTATCTAACCAGGTCCAGATCCCTTCTTGCGGAATCCTTAGTAATTCCACATACGGGCTCTGGACCCATGAAGTGTCTCTTAGAGCCCTCCTTAGCTAGTTCATCGGCGATTACGTTGCCCTTTATATCCTCATTTCCCGGCACCCAAATCAGAGACACCGTGTTGTCTCGTGCCAGTGCATTGAGGGATTGTTTGCAGTCCCTAACTAGTTTTGACCTAGTTACGGGGTTTGAGACTGCCTTAATGACAGCCTGGCTGTCAGTCATTATATTATTTTCCTCCTCATGTAGCCTCCTTTTGCAATCATTCTGCACAGGCTGCAAGGGCGAATACCTCTGCCTGGAAGACCGTTGTATGTTTCCCCAGGCTTATGAATATCCTTTGATTAGGACTGGGCCCACAAATACCGGCTCCTGTCCCCTGGCTGGATTTGGATCCATCTGTGTACCAGTTTTCGTTAGCAGTGATTTCACTACGTGCCTGGTCTCTATTCGGTATGGAGATTTCACCCCTTTCAGTGAAGATAATTTCGGGTACCATGCTGTCCGTGGGCATTTGTAGCAATGGCCCGTCCAGCAACGTGCCCGCAGTATAAGTGTGTCCTCCCACCCTGAAGTTGGGATGCCACAGGTTGTTGGCTTTCAGTCTAAGGATCGCATTCATTGCCTCCGTTCTCACATAGAGTTCCAGCGGGGGGAGGCCCACAATGGTCTCCAAAAGGCGGTCCTCTGTACTGTTAGTTGCGCCAGTGATACCCAGCAATGCCTGTCTCTGGACAGCGGTCAGCATCTTCGCTGAAAATTTCTACAATAAAGTAAGAATAACAACAAAGTATTTAAGACGGAAATCATGAATGTTTTGTTTTATTTTTTATTTCTTGTTATTTATTTATATTTTTGTTTCCATGAATACATTTTGACCTTCTTTCGAATTGCTGTCGTTTTTATTTAGTTAGCAGTAATTTACTAGTTGTCCTAACTTCAATAGCCGATAGTGTATATATCCACAATAAAATAAATCAAGGTATAAAAGCGTAATAAAAAGCGTATACGAGGAATAGTTGATTGGAACAGAACTTCGAAGTGACCAAGGGAATTAAAACTCAAATCTATCCACGATCGAGCATGCGCAGGTAATAAAACTTATTTTTACATTTAATCCTTTGTCGGAAATTACAAAGGTTAAATTCTGCGAATGTAAATCTCTGCGTAAGACATTAGCTCCTTTTTACTCAAAAACATTAGTATCGAAATATACAGTGTACCGCTATCACTTCCAAGAAGAATTGTGATCAGAACTTCATAGATTGAGCTTGACTTTAGAGCAACGGATATATTTAGTAAAGTGTTATGGCAGGCGAGATATCCTAACGTCATGCAATAAAACTTTTTAATGAAAAAGATGTTTATGTTAATTTCGTTCTGGTATTGGTGTACAAGTTTAGCGCAACAGGAGATGTAAACAGGAAAATGATGCCGTTACATTGATAATTGACTCGCGAAAATCCCCAAGGGAAAAATTTAAGGATCGGCAAAAGAGTTTTAATGGGCATTCCTTGCAGACTGATAAAAATACAATATCCTTAGAGATTATTTATTTATTTCTTATGATCAAATAATTCCGAGTCAATCTATAGGAGAAATCTGACTTTTCAGCAATCAAAACAAATTGTAGCGCCAACTACAATGATCTTATCAAGCTTTAATTGTTTCTATTTTTGATTTGAAGGCAAAAAAAAAACGCCCCGTCATCGTATTTCTGGAAGTAATTCTTCCTCAAGTGTTTAATTGCATCAGATAGGGTACTTGAGAATCCTCAAGGAATAGATAAAAAAATATATAGACCCTCACGAGAACAGCGAACATATAAATACCTTGGACTAATCTCGAGAAAGTACAAAGACGGTCAAATGGCGAAATTAATCGTTGTGTCTGTGTTACTGGTTATCTCCCAACTAGTGACGTCCATCGCCACTTCGGGGGGCGCGCCAACCTCAACGAAGCGCAAAGTATGTAGAATTTTTAATCAAATTTATTAAGAGTGTTTAACGGCTAAATTTAAAAAAAAAACATATTTTGTTGTATATAAATTGTGTGAATTTGGTTTAAACGTAAAGTATACAATGGAATATACTATAACAGCGTGTATACGGTCCCGCTGTGGTTTCTAGTAGTCATAATGGTAAATTTTTTGAGATGTTGATATCTTAGGATGTATGATGCATGTGGGTATACGATTCAATTTAAAAATAAATATGCAACTATCATTTTCTAAATTGTGCAAATCAAGTATATGTTTTGTCTTACTGGAACGACCCTGTATATTTATTGTATTTTTGAAGAGTGTAGCACAAAGTCAATCAATTTTAATTTGATTTGTATATTAAGGCGTAATCTGGACGGCCTTTTTAATGAGATTCTCTTCAGGAGATGGCGCGGATTTTTTCCGCTGTTTTTAGAAATACCATCAAAATTTTAATTGATAAAGAGATTGTTTGAAAACAGTTTTAAATGCGCCAACGTTTTATTTTTTTAAATTTTTTCTTTGGTTCTATTTGCTTCCAAAAGGAAAATAAAAAAGTGGTCAAGGGCGACGGTTCACGGTCCTTACAATAACAAAAATTATATTTCATTTCTTTCTGATAGCAAATAGCGTCGAAGAGGAAATGCGTTTCCTCTTTGATCTCGTCCACCGGCAAACCATAATAGGACGGTAGCACACTCGTCGATTGGTGCGCTACAGAATGAACCCGTTCAGTAATCAAATCTTTTCAAAACTTAGTTAGTCTTCATATGAACTTGAATGTAAGGGTAACACTATTTCATGGTTTTTTTTAGAAAAATCAAAATTAAAAGCAAAATTATGATACCTATCAGTAATTTTTTGATTTACTGGCTACAAAGAATACTTATTATTCGAAATCACATAATTAATAACACTGATAATATAATCCATACTATGAATCAGTAGAATCAGTGACTACTTTGTAATTGAGTAATGCTGTTTCCGAATTATCTCGAGGTATGCACAAATAGATGCAGAGCACTTGTAGAACTCGTGATGCAGGAATAAACCCAAGCGATAGTCAGATCGAAAGATACCTCTTGTCTTTTTGAATGGTAGAATTGTTTGCCTTCTATATTAATGTGCCAAAATCAAATGGCTAAGCTGGCCTAGAGATTCGCACGTTTCATTGAGTGTTATGCTATACTATATCTATGATTTAACAATACACTTCCTATAGGGTAACTTGGATAAATGAGTCGGGTGCCACACACTGTCACAAACAACAAACCTCACTCAACCACAACACAGACATCGCACACCTGTAGTCAAGTACTCTAAAGTTTTTCTCTGGAACTGACTTAGCACTGCAGTTATTGTATGAAGAATATTTACTTTCTTACAATACAACCGATTATTAAAATGGATAAAAGATACTCGTCAAAGGCGAAAGCATCAGCGGAAAAGAAAAAGGATTCTTCTAGATTAATATTCTATTTGTAAATGTAAGTTCCATATCTACTTACCTAGACTTTTATTCTTTGTCATTGCGTATTCCAGTGCGCCAAAATCCAAAAATAATTCTAGGGCGTCAATATAAATGACTACGATACAGGTTGTATCTAGCAGACATAAAAGAAATTGTAATTATGGTACATTTTACCCAGCAAAAAAAAGGGCTGTATGAATTTTTTTCATTTGCATTTTATTGATGTTCTGTTTCGTAATACAATTGGCATCAAGGAAATTATTGAAGTGGTTTAGTATTTATAATTATGACTCATTAATAAAAAGTAGATACATAACTATTATTAACATTCAATTTTAAGATTTCCCACTTATTCAAAACATAGGTAGGAGTAGGTTGGGTTTGTAAAATACACAAAGACAGAAAGGAAAGAATTGAATATCTTATATTATGCCTTACGTGATACCATAGCAGACCATCTGTACGTGATACGTCCTCACAAACAACATCGGTCTGTGCGTTAGTTACAAGAGAAGCGGCGGCCTGTCGGCATTTGATGAAAAAAGAAAATGAATATTTCGTTTCGGGCGTTGTATTAGTCCAATTCAAAAAAAAAAAAGTTTGTCATTAAGAAATTGGTCTTCACATGCGCCGTTGAGCCGATTTAGAATTGTTTTTAATAACAAACTTACAACATTTAAATTTAAATATAGAAAATAAAAAAATTAAAACGTGGCGCACCAATTCAAACATTATTTAAGACAAATACGTTTAAAATTTCAACGGTCGTACCGTTTTCCAAAAGAGCGGAATACTTTTCCGATGTATTTTATTCTGTCGCCACAGCTGGACGTCCAGATTCGCCCTTAATTATGATCGGGATTTATATAGATATTTCAAATTTGTTGCCCAAAAAAAGCTATATCTTGAAAACCAAATCGCATGAAAATCTTGGTATCAATTGACATAAAATATTATTCCTTACAGTGGGTGATAGATTTTTTTTGTTATTGAATCTTCCGTCCTCTTAAGTATTTTAATTTGCTATTTTTCGATTATTTACAAGTTTCTATCGGAATATATATACATTAAAATATTAATTTTTTTTAATTTCCGCCACAGTGAACCATCTTATGTGTGGTGTCCCTAGTGGAAATCAAATTCAATTCCGGCAATTATTTTTAGTAACTTCAACATTAAAGCATGAAAAATTAACCTAAGATTTGTATTAGATTATAGTTTTATTGATATCCTTTCAGTTGAAGTTACTAAAATATAATTGCGGAATTTTTGAATTTGTTACTGAGGTGCGTGCAACTTTATTAACAATGAAATTCTTTAAGTCGTAGTTTGCGCAACTGGGTCGATGATGGCAGCACAATATCGAGGAATTTAGCTGGACGGTGGAAGAGACATGTCTACAACCTGATAAAGAACCGGATGATAGCAACCAGATACAGGTGGGCGGGCAACGTATTCCCTACGAATGCGCCGGTTTCAGTAGAAAACGAAATAACTCAAATCAGTTTCAAAAGAGCTCGACTCTTCGCCAAGAAGAAGTGTTGGATAAGAATCCTACTGATACGATAAGAAACTGTTTAAACAGTCCGACAAAAGAGTGGCAGGGGAAGTGAATATTGTTACGTTACTGTACGAAAAAAATCGCGATTGACGAATGTATTTTCCGCAATTTTTTTTTCAGGCGACGATTCCGTTGTTGGTCTTAGTTGGCCGTAGCGGCGGTCGTCAACTTGTGAAATCTACAGGAGTTATCCCGGAAGGTGGCTTCAGAAACGGAACATCGTACACGAATCTTTGCACGGGCGGATCTTTCTCAACAGAGCGCCCACGAAAGAGACGATTACGTCGAAATTGGTTGGGAAACATTCACGGGTAGTTGGAGTATGTCGGAGATTCCAGTACACACTCAATTAGGCTTAACCCCCTGTTTCCAATGAGTCTTCTAAGCAACATAAGGTTGTCTTCTGCTCTGTCTTAGCTCCTCTGAACTGTCGATTTAGGAGACAAAGATATTTTCACTTCTTCTGACAGTTTTATTTCTTCACGTCGAAGTTTTAGCTGTGCAAGACCATTGTTGATAGCTGTTTTGTAGCAGGCATGTTGCCAATGTATGGTGATATGCAATTATCATATCCATGGGGAAAAAAGTGACAAATAATTAAAAAAAAAAAGTTATTGATATGGCATTCAATTAGTAACAAAATCAAAATATCCTTGTTTTGAGCGATTGTTGATTTGTTCTAAATTTCTAAAGGGTTTAGGTGAACATTTGTATCGTATATTTACAAAAAAAGTAAACATTTTTCAGCAAACTTTCATATAACTACAAAACGATCTCAATTATGACTTAATATAATTTTGGATCTGGAATTTACATTTAGGGTAGATGTAGATTTATTGTTTTTATTTTCCTTGAAATTAAATAGAAAGTTTGAATTATCCGCTACAATAAAGCAATCCATTTTATAACTACATAGAATAAAATTTATAAACCGCAAAAAAACCTCAGCAGTGCAGCAACATAACGGTTATACAGGTTTAGGTTTTATACAGACAGGATACGATTTTATCAATTTGTCAACAAAAACAAATAAAGATACTTATGTTTCTAAACATTTATTTACTGCGAATTTAAATAGATTATGTACACTCTCGCAGGAAAATTGGTACATATAGCAATCGAGATTTAAAAATTTCTTAGGTGTATATGCAACCTTAAAAAAGAAATATAAATGTATAGAAAAAAAAGGTTTATACACTGAATAAACACATTGGAAGTTTCGGGCGGTGGCGTTCCTTTAGAGATACCGAATACGGAAAAATATTCAATGCAAAAAAATATATCGTAACAACAAAAGGCATCTTGAATAGGACTGCTTCATTTAGAATATAGTATAGTATTTAAATTGTTTGATGTAGAGATAATTCTTTTTTAAGAAAACATAATGGTGACGGGATTTTAAAATTATATTACTTGTTGTTAAGTGCTGTTTTGATATTAGTCACCTTAGTTCGATTTATGCGGCAAGTACCAACTTTAGCAATAGACAATCAATCATACTCCTTAGTTTCGGGAAACGTGTGAATTTCATAGATTATTGATTACACAATTATGTGATGTATTAAGTATTATTGTTGGTTAATATTCTTAAATATTGCATTACTATCAAGTTTTTGATGTATTAAAAAATATGCCAAACATAATTTTAAATGTTATTTAATAAAATTCTTAAGCAAATAAGTTCGAAAGAAATTATTTATTTTATTAACCCTGCGTTTATTGTAATTCAAGAATATAATTGCAGCTATGATCTGTGTATCCAATGTCGTTCTAATTTTCTTGAAATATGGACAACGCTTGGTGTTTTACAAACTGACTTATCGTAACACAGGTTTATTAAAAATTATTTACAATATCATTGCATTTACATACATAACAAACATCGTAAGGAAGCATATTGTTCGTCAATCTCAATTAGTGCTAAAATTTTGTTTTTGGCAATTGTTTTATTTAATTTTAATATTTCTCATTTCTACGCTGGAGCTGTGCACACACAAGTTTTCAATAAATAGAAAAAAGATATTGGATTACACAGGCAATAAATAGATATAGTGCTTGAAAATACATAAACGCTTTAAATCTTAGAAATGGCTTTAATATTTTTTTTTTTAATAATAGACGAAACATTAAGTCAACAATATTTAAGAATCTACAATAATGTGTAATCAATAATCTATAAAAATCACATTGTCACAAAAGTCAGGAGCATTGACATATTGTCTATTGTAACGTAAGTAATAAATATCAAAGTAGCATAAAAGTAGTGTATCTTAAATCCATAACAATGTTTTTCAAAACAATTACTCGCATAACATCAAACATGTAAATATATATGCTTATTCTATGAAGCCGTCTATTCACCAGCCTTTTGTTGTATGATCTTTTTTGATAATATTCTATCGGTTTTAAAAAACCCGCCAACGAAACTCTTATTTGTTTATTCATATATAACCTTTTTCTCTATACATTTATGTTGCATTTATGGCTGATTGATAGTGACTAATATCTCTATAAAGTGCATTTACACTTCAAGAAATTTTAAAATTGACGATTGACTGGTTGTCCCGATTTTTCCTGCAGAAAGGTACTCCTTTAATGTATTGCGGTATTTATATATCTAGTGACTTAACTATAATACATGACTTGGGCTCTCCATAGCGGTTTGAACTATCTATGTATGATTTTCGTTCTGTAACGACAGCGTCATCTGCTGGCTGCAGTTGGATAATTCAAATTAAAGAATTACTTTGTTTTTCTTCGAACGCGGTATTAATTGAAAGAGTGTTTCCTCTTCGTAGTTCTGTGATTATAATATTTTTGTTTTGTTTTGGTTGTATATAACAATTCCTAATATGCAATTTTTGGTTAGTTTATAAACTTTTAGGCACCGAAAATAATTTCAACAAACAGTCCCCTACGGTCCGTGACAAGTTTGGCGAAACTTAGAATGTAAACGTGCAGTGTAATGCATTATCGGGGCGTCGCTTTCTGTTAACGGGACGAAGAACGATCATTACTTTGGTAAAGGTTGTCTGCAGCTGTCTTGAGCGAGAATAACAAATGCTGCTTTACAGGATCCAGATGCGGAATCGCAACAGAGTACGAATGAAGCTGAAATCGACGCCAACAAAGGTGAATTGATGTATTGCCATGATGCCGAATAAAGATTTTTTTCATTGCTTCGTCTAAATGATATGCGTATCGATTCCGAAGGATAAGATGACAAGATACATTGCGTTAAAAATATATTATAAAGATAAAATTTTAAAAATCGTAGTAAATGCAAAGTTAAAAATGTATAAATTCAACAATTTAAAAAAAAATTACCTGTCATCGGCGCCCTTGCGCTATTCCCTTGAGCTGTTTGGTTTTGATTAATACTATCTTTGGTACTTGATTTCGGCAAGCGGCGCGATGATATCGTTTTTGCACCCTCTTTTCGGTACGCCTTAAGTACTTGACACCGTAGAAGCCTGCTTGCTTTCGGCAGAATTCAATGTAAGTTTCCAATCTGGTCGTGCTCTCGGCTCGGTTTTTCTCGTTATACGTGAGTCGCAGGACGTGGGATTACTCTTATCTACGATTAATTTGCTCTAGCTCTCGTCAAGGCCACGTTCATATTCTGAAAAATTTAAATATTTCCAATTTTTAAAAATTGACGTTAGTCAGCAAGTGTTGTTTTTAAGAAAACAAACAAAAAGTGATGTAAGGTAAAGTCAGGTAGTGTGTCACGGGGCAAATTGTAGTTTGGGCTACATTTATTTTATAAAATTAAAATATGGATGTCCTCTGTTGTATTACTATGTACTAAACTTCCTACTAATTTTAGCAATCAAAATTCCATCTCCTAACGTGTAGTAACTTAAGATTTTTGTTAATTTATAATATTATAATTTTAAAAACGTTGATAAATAAACACTTTTATAGTGTTTATTGAAGGCTTCTGAGCATATATTACGTGTGTTGAAATTTATCAAAATTCTTATTATGTGAACAGTGTTTACATTTTTCTTCCCGTAAACACTATGCAATTTTACTACACACTTTACCTGACTTAACTTTATGTTTTTCATTTCATCAAAAAAAAGGAGTGTTAGGTGAAATAGAAGAACAATAGATTTTCGTATTTTCGAAATTTTCGCAAAATCGTAATATTTTTTGATTTGCAATAGTGACCCATGAAAGATTAATCGGTATATATGTTTTCATAGATACAAACAAAAAAATCATTTTACTTTTGTAACGTACATAGATATAATATATTATTTGTTTTATTAGTATAATTTAATAAAAAAGAAAAATAAGTATTGTTCTACGTCAAAAGGATAGGTTCTCTGTGAACGCATATGATGCTTCTTGAGAGTTATACATCACTTTGTTGACTTTACGGTGGTGACTATAAATTAGTTTCATAGCGGCATAAAAAACTGAAATATACTTAAATCTGATGTATTTTTATTTTCTGTTTATATTAATTTTTGAGCTGTTCATATATTTGATATGTTGATATGTTATGGAACAGAGGAATATGTACTATATTATGAACGGTAATGAAAGGGAGTGTCGTTACTTACTTTTGCTATATGTGGTGACACATTATTTCAATAATAGTAGCAAACTACAACGCAGTAATTAGCTATAGTACTCACGTCATAGTGTAGTCGAAAAAATATTGTATGCACCCCGGCAGTTAAACTACCAAAACAGGTGTCCAAAAAACTATGTTTTTTTTTTACTTTAAAATCGATGTATTTTATGTTTCTGTTTTTAATTTTGATGCTGTTCTAATTTTGACAGATTGTTTTCAATAATAGTAGCAAAATAAATGCTAGTAATTATCTTATATGCTGATAGTCACCGTGGTAGTCGAAACATTGTTGTATGCACACGGTTAACACTGTTAAAGTGCCTAGTTTATTAGTTTGCCTTGTAATAATCACTTTTAAAGCAATTGGGAAAGTAAGGTCAAAAAGTAATTTTTGTAGTATAAGCCAATAGCTGTTGATTACCAATTCGTACGAAAAAAAAAAAAAAAAATCATTTCAATATTTTTATTCTGACGAAACTGATTTGTACTTCTCATCGATCAACAACAATATGCTGAAAGGACCGTAGATATAATAATGTTCTTTCTCACGTCCTTGGAATGCTTCAGTCGTTCCGACCTCGTATGTTTTATATTTGTACTTTCTGAATCGCTTGTATCCTGTGCACCTGTGCGACCAATTCGTCAGAATTATTACAACACGACCACAACGCGAAACCATTAACAATCACACCTGCCGAATATACGGTGTATTATTCGATATCAGTCTGGAAACGTTTATTCCGGGAGCGATAACTATTTTCTATGTATTTTCATCCACCATTTTGTATTTCGGATTCGTTGTAGTAACTGCAAACTGTAATTGAGCGTCCGTATCGGTGCTGGCAAAATGCTCTTACCTACGGTGATTTCCCTTCTCGTTTCTCTTTAGCCATGACCGAGCAAAATTCGACCGTGTCCCGGAATGCCGTTTTGGCGCTTTTTGTTATGGAGGATGGATGGAAGACCTTAGCGATTGGATCGTTGAGAGCGTCTGCGTTTGACGGCCTAAATATTTGCATCGCAGTTAAGATTTAAGTTGAATAATATTTCGAGAATAATTACTTTGAGTTGATTCTCATAGAACAATTGGTTAGGAATCGCAAGAACGTCTGGATGTGCCCTGTAATTGAGCTTCAACATCGAGATAAACCTTTTATCGCCATTTTGATATAAGGAGTTGGTATTCATCAGCCTTTCCAGTAGTGATACCTCTGAAAATTAATTTAGAAATACATAAACTACCAACTAGAGAGCCCGTCAAATTTAAACTCGCTGTTGGAACTTTTGGAGTGCTTATTAGAATATTAATCGTAAATGTTTCAGGACCCAAAATAGATTAGTGTATAGCATACAGGGTGTCATTCTCAAAACTGTTGCATTTTCACACACCATTTGTGATTGCGTATTTTAATTGTATACTTCGTATGTCGTATCAAATAGTTTAAGGTTATGTAATTTTTTAAGCTTGACTTAAAAATCACTTAAGACTCTCATTTAAGTGTACATTTTCCTAGCCATAGTCAGATCCGCACTTTCGGTACAGTAAAATAACGACTTGTTCTATAGAATTGATAAATGATGAAAGATGTATTAGTTTTTGAGGTTATGTTTACACATTTCGTGATCATTACAAACCAATACACAACTCATTTATTATGTTCACTACACATGTTTCGTATTTTTGTTTAAATTGAGACAAAAATACAGCTAAATACGAGTAGGAGTCACTTTTATTTCTATTTACGAATTTCTTGTTCTGTCAATATAACTTATGGAAACGAGTGGACATAGATTAATTTTTTTAAAGTTTTCAAATCGAGTATCATTCAAACTCAAAACTTTTAATGGACGGGTTCCTTTAATCACCTATACTGTCATCGTCAAATTTTAACTATAGTATACGAAAACAGTAAAAGGAAGACGCGCGTTTTAAACAGAAAAGCATATGCCGTGTTGCCCAATTCTAACGCCAAATCTCGTTTCAATTTCGCATCGGCGCGTTGCAAGCCGTTTGTGCATACTATATATCCATACTCAAATTAAATTTTCTCGATACGGATAAAAAGTTATGAAAAAGAATCATCGGACGAAGTATTTTTACCAAGTATCATTATGCTTAACCGGTATTCTGCGTTACATAACTTCTCTACCGCGATTCAAAAAAAAAAACGGTTGAACTACACGTGTCTTGAGCGAAACCTTTAGTATGGTATATATTTTTACTTGGGAATCCCGAGCTAGCTGTCGTAGATGGCTTGTGTGTACGGAATTCCGAACCCTCTATCTCATCGCCAAATCCGTCGTCGATATAAACATTGAGAGATATTAAAATATTTTCAAGTTCTGTTCAGTTTAACAAATGGATTTTTGATGCGTTCGCTCATGTTTATTTAATATCATTTGGCATTAGTATACGATTATTGCGGCAAAGTCGTATTTCTCAGAGGTGGCACACTTCAATTCTCTTATGTTCTGCACCGCATATTTTTTTTCTTTTTCTGACGTACTTTTGAGAATATTTCGAATTAATGCATACCTAGTGTCTAAATTACCGAAAAAGTACAATTTAAAAAAAAAAAATAATGGAGGGGGGTGAAGACAAATAGGACAGACTTAAGTCTAATCACTAAACATTTTTGCAGCTATCATGATAATATTTTCAAAAGTTCCAACGGATCTCTACTAGACCTGATGTGACCAGGAGCAAAAATGAGTTTAACATTTATTTGACTCTCCTTGTAATGTAAATAATAATTTTACAAACGAACCTAATTTTAATTTTGCCGCAGCAGTTGACGAACATGTCGGGCCCAACTGTTTCGGATCACCAGCTAATACCTATTGCTTTCCCGTAGCACGTACTTATTGCTATATCGCTCCGTTCTAGTGCTTGCGCACTTGTTCAATACATACATATCGGGCGATATTGGCCGGAATATCTATGCACAGAAATTAAACTTTAAGGTAAATGAGACTGGATTAGCTTAAGGGATTCTATTTCCTTTCAATCAAACTATGTATAACGCGATACGGTACGTGACAATTTTGTTGCTGGAATTCTGATATATACTCAACGTCGTGGTTTACGTAGGTTTAATTTATCGGTACATCGTCCCTGTAAATATATTTTAGAATATGTTTTAAAAAGTAAATGCAGCTTTTTGCAGCATTACCATCATTTCGGTGTGATTCTGATTTTTCTTTCTATCTTTGACGTATTTCAACAGCTTTTCCGTGCATTCGCAAGCTGCGTTTTGCCGGTGCGCAAATTAGTATCTTATTATCGGTAAATGCTTTTGATCTAAAGATGAAGTTGTATTGTTATGATACAGCGAATGCTTAACGAAGATCACTGCAGTATGCTTCGACTATTTAAAGTTTTCCAGTTCCGGAGGCCGATTTCATGTAGAGCATCAAAGAGGTGCCGTTTTATCTATTTATGACGGCGTTTCTTTTCTTCTTCTCGATATTTTCTTATGAAATATCATGGATTAACATCAAATTTTTATTACGATCGAACGGAGATCTTCCTTTCTGGGCGATCATTGGCGGGACATTGTTGAGGCAATTGTTCCTAGGGCAATAAGTTTTCAGCAGCGTTTGTTTACACAATATCGATACCTTATGCTTGCTTTGGATGGAACCGATTCGATTCAAAAGCACATCTAGTTTCATATCTGGTACGTCTCGATGGCTTCATATAAACTGCAAACGAATAAATAGCATTTTTATTGATGATAGAAATAATCACAATGAGGCACCAATGACACTACAAACATCTTACCACGAATTTTCACTACATTGTGTGTACTGTTTAAAATAAAAGTAATGATCGAAAAGCGATAAAACCTAACGATTCTCGCTAACAGGTAAAGTGCTAATACTTGGCAATTGTTTTATTTATGCTGCGTATATTAGGGACCAATTTACCTGAAAGATCCTTTTTTGACAATGTTTCCCAAGAAAAAAATTTCTCCTCACGCAGTATTCGAATCTACATCCTCCCGTTTACCGGACGATCGCTTTACCAATTAAGCTAAGAGGAGATGTAAGTTCGAGCGTTTAACATATGTCGATATGTCAGATCTCGAAAGGCCGGCAGGACGGCAAATATTGTCGGTTAAACGCTCGAACTTATATCTCCTCTTAGCTCAATTGGTAAAGTGCTCGTCCGGTAAACGGGAGGATGTAGGTTCGAATCCTGCATGAGGAGAAAAATTCTTCTTGGAAAAAAATCCCCCTAATTATTACAATTAATAGTAGAAGTACAGGGTGGGTCAGAAGGCAGAGTAGATTTGGCATACAACTAACAAAGTTATTTAAATGTTAAATCCTACTCTGCCTTCTGGTCCCCTGTACATTAATTTGTGAATATCTCACTGTAAAACTTAAAAGAAAGAACAGGAAATTATTGAAGCATAATATGAAGTACATTTACATTATAGCACAATAAGAAATACAGTGTTAGTATATGAAAATAACGTGTGTTACATATACATTCTTAAAATACTGTTTTTTTTTTTGTAAACTGAAACGAACAGATAATTACTAAATGTATTCATAATATAGTTGGGTCGTTCCAATATCGTGCAAAACCCTATGTCTATAGTAGGTTTTAACAGCAAATTACTATAACAATAGAAATTAAGTACATTAGAAATTCATGATAAAAAGATTAAGAAATATGTTAAATTACCATTTTTTCAAATTACACAAAAGACCTACAAAGTATTTTCTTTATTTTTTTTTTTAACTTACAAATAGTTCACACTTCAAGCAACAGTCTTAAAAGTATTTTAGTAAACCGTAAAGATAGCTTACAAAAGCCAGGAATTTATAAAATATCGTATAAAGATTGTGATCATTCTTGAAAATCATAAAGTAGACAATGTAAAATTAATTAAGAATCATGCACAATTAAATTGTTATAAAAGAACGAAATTTACAAAAACGAACACGTTTTAATGAATTCAGATTTAGGAACTTTAAATTTTAACTTTTATAGTTTGCAGTCCCTGACCGCAATATTAGGGGCATCTACGATTTTACTAGTATAATAAAACAAATCAATAATTCTTATTATACTTTCATAAAAATCGCACAAAAAGTGTTAAAACGGACTCATACAAGTTAATATTATTGGTACCACGTATAATGGGGGTTTGTTAGTATTGTATGTGGAGGCTCCTAGTTTTTAGCATATCTAATCAGGTGTAAATAATCGCTGATATAAATAAAAAAATAAATGACCATGTAAATGCAAGACTCATCTATGTTGCTTGATATTTAAATCCTAGAAAAACGATATATTTTGTCAGTTTTAATGTCGGAGTATGCGAGATTAACGAAAGAAAACTCCGAAACAATAAAATACATACAAACGGAATATACCTAACTATTACCATTTGATAGTGATTTGTAGTGTAGAGCGTTATTCAAGCGCAAAGCGAAGCCGGGATACGTGGAATATTTATAAAGAGTGCATACCAGCGTATTTTTAGTCCTACGGTGTAAAACGTTTTCGTTTGCTCTTTGTCTATATTGCGTATGCCAACCGTTATAGCCCGTAGAAATAGCCGATATTTCATAACAAATAAACGTGCAAAATTGAATTGGCCGACTGGAGCGATAAGAATCGACTTCTTCGATCGAAAAAGACGTGCAGTGGAAATACATACATGGATGTACCGATGAAGTTACATCGTATTGAATTGTAACTCGCATGCCTTCACAAACAAAGTGCTTATGAATTGGGAATAAACAGAACAATTTTTTTGCCCAAAACTTGGACGGTGCTCTGTTTTGGAGATTTTGAATTATCTATTGTGTCATCGCTTTTTTATGATTCAAATCTCCCATAGCGATAACTTGCTATGTGTTCCTTAAACCTAGTTCCGATCGCGATCTTGTAAATGGCCGATCTTTCATTGGTATGAGGTTCATCTTTTGTGTTTAATGCCCCAAAAATTCTTGGTCAATGCAGTCTTAATAATTTTGACAATATAAGTTCTAATAGCATTCATTCACATCTAGGTCGTTCATATATGACTTCAAAATATCACCTAATACGCGTTTTCGATCGATTTTGGTTAATTGTGCTTTCGCAAAGGGATAGAGGTAGAACACTTTGCTCTAGCACTCGGCTACTAATATCTTGTAAATGCATTTCGTATTTGAGTGTCCTTAAGCGAGACTAAACCATTTCGAACTTGAAAAAATAAACTATTAAAGTACTGCAAGGGGTATTCACTATCAACTGGTAAAGCCAAGATTAAAACTGAGGTTAAAATTTGGTGTGTTCTCCAGGTTAGTGAAATTTTTGGTAAGGTGTTGTAACACTTTGACTGCCATTACACAGTTGTCCTAAAATTCCTTATAGAAAATTTTGCGGTGATAGTCAAAGTGTTAATGTTATTATTATAACAAAATTTAGTGACTTACTCGGGATGCATATTCCAAATGTATATAGTCTTATCATTGATTGTCTTGACAACCGCTTTGTATACAGTGTGATCTTCGTGAAATCGAATCTTAACAAGATCACCCGGTACCAAAGACGGTCTCTTCTCGGCCAGACCAGGTACTTCCAATTCCAGTATCTTGGTTTTGTCTTCAATAATCGTCATCGTCACCTAAAAACATGTAAAGATGGCAGTTAGGTGTAGGATTTAATTTCTGCGTCATACGTTCGACATATTATATCTTTCTAGCATCAATCGTTGCCCGGCCTCATCTATCCAAAGGAGGAAGTGGAAAAAGTCTTGGTACCTTTCCGCCGTTGGATTATGTGTTCCCCTGCCTTTATCGTCGGGGTTGTAAATACTCCTGTAATCGTAGAAAAGGGGAAATTGTCGAAAATAATTACCGCAATTTTACTTGACATATCCTAACAGCCCTTCCTCTTCTGCGTTTGAGCATCTGCAAGTTAAAGCAGACATAAGAATCCTTCCGTACTTGTAAGGCATGGGGTAATCGTTCGTCGTATATCTGAAACCGAAAATATGAACAAAAACGAAAGTATATTTTTTTTATTTATAATTACGGCAGGAAAGTTGGTGGGATGACTATCTCTATACCTTTCCAGTTTTCTAGTTTGAAGGGACTCTTAGTTTTATCTTCGGCTTCTTCTTCAAAATCACTAACAACGACAACCTGCGCAGTACATAAAACGTCAAATATATGAATTCCTCGTATTCTTTTTCAATAGAGTTCAATTTTGGAAGTGTGTGTTCACGAAGAAATAACAATGTTATTAGAAATGCGATAGTTTAATCCGTAGAAATGAAGTAATTCAGGAAAGTATTGATTGAGTTCGATAGATTTTTTTACTTTAAAAGATATATTGGACATGAGTTTTTGAACACCCTGTATAGGATATTGCAGTTACCGCTGTCGCAGTCCTATCACATTTATTTTATCTTCGAAAACTTCCATTCTTCAAAAATGTCACCAAAATTCAGAAAATTAGTTTAGACATTTTTTTAATGGTGATAACTCTTAAAAAATAAAAGAACTAATAGAGTATCGGCAAAAGAAAGAACTGGAGGTTGTGTGTTTGTGTATTTCCCTTAGGGTACAAAAAGATAATGTATGATATACAGTCTGTTTTATATAAAATGAAGTACGCGTTCACCTACTTTTGGAGCATCCTATATAATAAAAAATATTTATAAATTAAATAGTAGTATTTAAAACAAAAACATTATTAATGATACAAAAAATACAACCTTCAATAAAGATCCCCTGACTTATACACACTAATTTTTAAACCTTTTTGTAAACACAATGTAAAAAAAAAAGTGAAAATATAGAATTAATTTTAAGGCCCCCCCATTTGAAGTACAACTATTGAAAGCTCATAAACAACAAAAAACGTGAAAACAAAGACTTACAAATTCCCTTGCGATAGAGAAGCTTTTCATCACAGCATCGTCCTCTGCCTCATCAGATTTTAACTGAAAGGTGAAAGCTATCGGTATTTTATAACTTCCAATTAGCGGCTGATTTAATTTGAACCGTACTGTATATGAATAATGGAATTCTAAAATGTAAATATTAAAAAAAAAAAAGTTCACACATGCAATTATATTTACTGGGGCTAAGTTCGATAACAGCACCTGTCTGACATGTATTTTTTTCATCGTAAATATGAAAGGCTTTATAAGGAACTAGAACAGTAGCTTTCATCACGAACATTGTATCTGATTTACGTTCATTGCGAACATTCAAACGAAATTCTACGGTATTACACACGGATCGAAGCTCGGCCGTTGTTAACTGAAGCAAATATAATGAATCAAATATACTCATTATGAGGCAATGTATTTGTATTACAGTTAATGTGTATTTTCCTTTGTTCACGTTAACTTCACATGTCTTGTTCTGCATCTCTGTTGTAATTATCCGTTGTTGGATGCTGATTCCATCTTTATCCTTTACTATTTTTTTCCTGTAAACATTAAAGCATAAAAACCTGCTATTTTCTAAGCGAATTTATATTACCGATATTCCTGCCATTCATATAATAGATAATTGAATCTATGCCTATCTGTGGAATTATGGTATGGACCTGGATCATCTATACCGCATGCTTTACAACGATCCTATGCATAATATATAAAGAAATTACTTTTGAATTGAACAATTGAAAGAAAACATAATAATAAAGGAATAAGAGCAACTTACCATTTTAACTAATTTGTATCTAGCATTAGATTAATCATATATGAGTAAAATTATCGGGTAAATATCGAAAAATCACCGATCGAAAATCCGTGTTTTTATCACTTTATCGATAACGTAAAAAAAAGAACGATTGTGTTCACACAACGCTTTGATAAAATAGGTACTTACGTGTGCCATAGAAACAACTACAATAGAAATAAAATAATTTTAATATAATTATTTTGCTTTACAACATAAACTAATAAATGTCTGATTTATTGCTTTTCATACGACACAGGAAAAGTACGTTTTGTGTGTGCAAGCATAATAGAACGTGACACAGACTACACCATGACTACACAAATGCATTTCTAACTGATTAAAGTTAGGCTTTGTTTATCAGTTTGGGGGAAACATTAAACTCTAAATCGGACTCACATCCGTTCGATTCTCTATGGAGGCTATTTTGTTATATTATTTTTTAAACTTTTTTCTGGCGCTTCTTCTTACTGTAATTTATTGTTTTAATTCTTGGAAAAATGAATTTTATTTAAAATAGTTGTTATGCTTTTTAAATTTTAAAGTTTTCATTGTTCATTGACAGACAGGATAACCTAGATAAGGTTGGTATCAGTCAAAGTTAGAGGCAAGATAAAGAGTGTCTAAAGTATATAAAAATGCTTTTATTTATAAAGAAATCAGGCGAAAATGTACATTATAACACACTTTTTATGAATATTATTTCTGTTTAATAGAATAAAATGCATCTCTATGGAGTTGCATTCTGTCACCTGGAAATGTATTGCAATTACATGATATTTTATTATTGTGCAACATGGAATTTCCATTTTATTTACGCATATTCATTTACGTAAGAAGTGCAATAGAAAAAAAAATAAATGAGCAGTCAAGGTCAAGGTCGAAGTATATAGTTTAATGTAATCAGAATTAATAATATCTGGGATTTTCAAATATATTTATTTGATATCAGGTGGTGATAATGATTGTAATAAGATAAATATTATGAAACTTTAACATCATTACATTTCTTAAAAAAGTTTTCTGTAAAAAATATTAACTTTTCTTTTTATGCTTTACTGTTTTGTTCCACAGATGGCGCTGCTCGATCGAAATAATACATTTTTTACATTATTTATTTTAATAAATTATTACACATCGATTCATAGTTCCACTTTGAAAGTGAACGTTATCTTTTCACAGAAAAATATATACATACCTGTAAACGATCCTTTTATTTCCAACTTAACATTTACAACAAATACTTATAAACCGCTGTCCATATCTTCTCCCTCTCAATAATGAATATGAATAGCAACACTTAAACTTAGTATACAAAAAATCCCTAACATACCTGTGATATTTTTGAATTTGTTCTATTTTAATTCTATATTTTTAAGGAGGCGACAAAATTTCTGTGTAATGTATATTTATCCCTTTATACATTAAACAAGAAGAAAGAAAAATCGTATTTGATTATTCAATTCAAGAAAAGTGTAAATTAAAAAAATATTTTTACGAGAGAAGTTATTTAATATACTTCTTTTCTTAGATTATAATCAATTATACAGCTAAATGACGTGGGTTTCATGTGTTTTGGATTTGGAGCATTGTATAATTGTTTAAAATGATTTTTTGAACATAATAAGCAACATACACGGGTTCTCAGAAATTCTGAGCATATTGCTGTTACGCTAGCACGATAACAATTAAGTATTTTCCGGTTTGCTTAAATCCGAATATTTATTTTTTTAAATAATCTCGAGCAAGTTCATGTCATATCATATTACTATAAAAAAAATCGATACCTAGGGCGTGTTGCATTTGTCAGAGTCAAAATTTATGTATGTTAAAATATTCTAAAGACTTAACTTTCGTTAATTATTTCATACTGTAAAAAGCTTGCAATCTTTGCGTATTCTAAAGACTAATTCGAAAGATTTTCTGAAAACCTTACATGTATGTTATGAGTAAACAAAATAATTTGCTGCTCTATTTAGACGTTGATTGGTTATATAGTTAAAGAAAAAATATGAAACAAAAATTGATATTTTCTTCTCCAAAAGCAATTTTGTCTGCCCTTAAATAAAATTACAGATATAAACATAAAAACTTTATTTAAAGTAATCTACAATAACCATTATATAATTTATTTAGTACTTTAGTTATTGCATCTTTCCTTTATGTCTAGTTTTGAGTTTGTACACCTTTTTCCTGCGAGGTCCATGTTTCTTTCTATTTAAATAATTTATTGATTTAGCGTGATTGATAACCGACAACGCTAGATTATCGAATAAATCCGTTTCATCTCGTGTCGAATTGGAAACTTTGATCGTATCTTTGCCGTCAGCTATTGCTTTGTATATCAAAAAATTATCATCTCCAACGTTGATTTTCGTTACGTCCGCCTTTATAACATCTTCACTAACATTGTAAGTATCTCTTTTATCTGGTTTCGTAACATTTCGTATTTGTATCGTTATTATTTTCGTTATTTCTAAATCGTCATCTCCTTTTCGCATCATATCTTTTTTCGGGGATTCTACATTACCGGCCGTTGTAGTTTCGAGATAAATCGTGGTTTGTTCCGTTGCTAAATCCGCCATTGAAGTTGTAAATATGTCGTTTCGAGTAAACTCCGTTGGAATCGTAGTTTCAACGTTGTTGTAACCTTCATCGGTCGTAGGAAACGTGGATGCTTCGAAGAAATTGTCGAAAATGATTTTAGGCGGATTTTCCACTTTCTTCGCGACAATCTGTTCTATTTGTGCGGATTCGTTTTCGCCAGAGTCGCCCTCGTAATTACGTGGTGAAATGCCGAAAATTTCCTTCGCTAAATCCGGATTTAAAGTCACAATTTTCTTAGGACTAGACGAGTTGGATGTGTTATAATTTCCTTGGAGAATTTTCCGAAGATTTCGTCGAAAACTTCGCCCGAATTTACAGAGGTGGCGCTGGTGCTGCCTTGGGTAGAAACGTGGTTCTTAGTTGTGCTTAAAGTCGTTGTTTGTAGTGGATTTTGCGTTTGGATTTCAACGTTTGGTGTCATCGTAGAATATGTTGGAGTTTGTGGCGTGCTGGTTGCAATTCCCGTTTGTGCTTCTTGAATTAGTGGCGTAGTCGGTGTTGTATAATCTCTGGTTGAAAATTCCGTTGTTGCTACAGTGAAATTTTGAGTGTGTTTGGTTGCTGCAGTCATTGTTAATTTATCGATACGATTCTTAATGTAAGTTCTGGTAGGGATTTTTGTATACTTTCCCATAGATCTCGGCGTGGTGTTCACTATTTCCGTCGATCTTCTTTCATCTAAAGTTGTCTCGGTAGACAAATGCATTGTTGTTGGGGTTATCGTCGAAGTTGAAATGTATTTCGTCTCTGTGAAAGATGTTTGTTGATCTAATACACTTTCAGGGGCCGTAATAAGTGCCGGTGTCGTCAGTTTTTCTGTTACATCTTCAGTGGTGGTCAGATATTTTGTTGTTTCTGTTAACTTAGGAGTTGGGGTCGTTTGAGTTGTCACCTTAGTTGATTCTACTAATGATTCCATTGTCGATTTAGGCGCATCTTCTGGAGATAATTTGGAAATCGTACTCAGATAAGAAGGTGTTTGTGTCGTTTCAGTGAAACCATTCTCAATTTTTAATGTTGGTTTATGCAACTCTGTGGATAATTTAGAAATTGGTGATTCTGTCGTTTTAGTAAAAAGATTTTCGATTGGTTCTACTGCATGCGTTTTCAATGTGGAGGCAGGGAATTCTGTGGTGGTTTTGGATATTGTGCTCAGATAAAAGGTGATTGTGTTGTTTCAGTAAAAACATTTCGATTAGATTCTGTGCGTGTTTCCAATGTTGATTTAGGCAACTCTGTCGATGATGTGACAACTGTACTTAAGCGATTTAAGGGCAATTCTGTAGTTACAGATGGATTCGGTAAATTTGTAGAAAATTTGACAGTTGTACTGTAATGGGATTGTGTCTGCACCAAAGTAAATGTTGTCGGTATCTTAGTGGTCGTTTTTGAAATAGGCGTATCGTAACGTTGTTCTTATAGGCACACTCATTATAGTGGTTGTTTCCGCCATTTTGTCTTGAAGAGCAATCGATGTAGGTGTCCTAGGGGTTGTGGTTTGAATGTTAACAGTAGTATCAGCCGGAATTGTTTGGGATAGCAAATGTTGAGGCTGTTTATTTCCCATGCTGGCCTGATTTCTATTCAGTGATGCTTGTTGCTTCTGTTTAGGTTGCACAAACACGTCAAATATATCGAATGCTGTTGTTGTTGTTAGCGGTCTTTGCGTAGTTATGGAAGGTGTTACAAACATCTTCGATGTTTGAGTAGAGGATTGACCATCTTGTACTTTCTGATAAACTTCTTTTGTTGTAGTTTCTATTCTAACGGTTGTAGGAGGTGTTTTAGTGGTTGTATATAATGGAACCGCTTCTGAGGCTATTGTAGGAATTGATTTAAATACTGTTGTTATTGTAGGTTTTTGAGTGGTCGTTGTGTATAATGGATCGGCTTCTGAGTATTTTGTAGGAATTGGTTTAAATATTGTTGTTATTGTAGGTTTTTGAGTGGTCGTTGTGTATAATGGATCGGCTTCTGAGTATTTTGTAGGAATTGGTTTAAACACTGTTGTTATTGCAGGTGTTTGAGTGGTTGTGATCTTGGGTATTTTAATAGTGGATGAGACGTCTTGTACCATTTGATAACTTTTTCTTGCTGTAGTTTCTATTCTAACGGTCGTGGGGGGCGCTTTAGTCGTTGTATATAACGGATCAGCTTCTGAGTATTTTGCATACATAGGGACTGGTTTAAACGCTGTCGTTACTACAGGTTTTGGAGTAGTCGTTGAAGGTGTTTGAGTAGTAGATGGGACATCTTGTATCTTCTGAAAGACTTTTCTTGTTGTGCTTTCTATTTTGATACGTGGAGGTACTTCGGTGATTGTATGTAATAGATTTGGTCCTGAATATTTTGTATGCACTGGGGTTGGTAGGAATGGTCTAATCGTTAGAGCTCTTTGTGTGGTTGTAGAAGGTATTCTATTTTTCGGTATTTCAGTAGTAGTTTGCACCTTTTGATAAATTTTTCTTGTTGTAATTGGAGGCGTTTTAATCGTCGTATATAAAGGATCCGGCTCAGAATATTTTATATAAGTAGGACTCGGCCTAAAAGGCTTTGTTGTGACAGCCGCTGGAAAACGGACACCATCACTCGGCTGAGCTTGTTTCAACGATTGCAAAAGCCTATTGTATAACTCGATCTCCTTTTGCACGTTATTTTTAGCGGGGATTATGTCGGGATCATGATCAAAAACCGTTTTCGGAGTAGTGTAATAGTAAAAAGTCGGAGTAGTAGCTGTAGAGAACACAGGCGGTAGATACAACCTACTACTATCGAATCCAAAATGTTTCTCCTCCTCTTGCTTATACCACGACGGATTTTCCCGATTCCAAAGATTATCATTTTGTATTCGCGCGTCCTTCAAGATGAATATATACCCGGGTATATCGTAATTAAAAGCGCCGTTGCCCTTGAAAATGTTCCCAGCGCCGAGCGAGATCAAATATTCCGTTTCGTAACGGTGATAACCGTTTCGATCGTGGTGCCGCAATCTCTTCACGGTCCACAGCGCCACGATCTGTCCCTGATGGAATCGCAGCAAGGGCTGTTCGCGTCCGCACTCGTCGCAGTCGTACGAATGCTCGTCTTGCACGAACTGGAAGCCGCCCGCTGCGAAATACAGCTGCCCCCTAGCCAAGACGGCGATATCGCCGAAAGGTGTCGCTTCCTGCTGCTTGTAGTGCGTCAGTATCAGAGGCGCGTTCAAGATTTGATCTCTCAGCGAAGGATCGACGTAGCCCTTGCGTAGGAAAGTGCGATAGACGGATTCTCTCAGGCCTGTTTCCCAATAATTCGTCGGTGTTTTTGGGTAGAATGTGTCGATGTGCCTGCGGTGGCTTCGTTGGTGGAAATCGGTGATCCCGAATGACGTTGAAGGTACCAGGGATACGATGATAATCTGAAATATTAGGAATATGTGGATATAAAATAGTATACAGGCTGATTCTCAATATATGCGACAAACTTTAAGAGCTGATTCCTGAGGTTATTTTGATCATAAAAGTTCATATGAGTATATGTCCAAAACGGTTTGGTTTTAAGGTTATTGAATGTTTAATAATAAATTATGAACTATGACTAACACGATACAATAAGTTTGTTCGCGTCGCATGAACTATTTGCACTATTATGCACTTTTGCACACAAAAGTTCTTAAAGTGCATAATAGTGCAAATAGTTCATGCGACGCGAACACAACTAATATCACAGTTGGTTCTTCAAAAACTATTGTGTTGAGAGGGGATTATTTATTTGTCATTTCAATATTTGTCAATAGTTGTCAGAGTATTCATTCCGTTTATTGCCAGTTTCTGTTTTCTAAAATGAATTACACGAATGCTGAGATGAGTGATATGCATTTCGTTTACGGTCTTGCCAATGGAAATTCGCGTGCTGC
Source organism: Protaetia brevitarsis (assembly GCA_004143645.1). Taxonomy (NCBI): domain Eukaryota; kingdom Metazoa; phylum Arthropoda; class Insecta; order Coleoptera; family Scarabaeidae; genus Protaetia; species Protaetia brevitarsis. Next base: position 6,830 of record RXPK01002691.1, on the reverse strand, counting down.
TAGACGTCTTTATGAAGAACGATACCCGAACCGTATCATCCCGCATCATTCAATATTTGCCGTCTTCACCAACGTCTTAGTGAAACGGGAAATTTTAAAAAACGGACGACTGATAACGGGCACCCATCTACAGTGAGAACTCCACAAGTTGAAATGAAATTGAGGAACATCCTACTACAAGCACCAGAAAAAATGCGTTTGCTTTAAACATTAGTCAGGCCACAGTTTGGAGAATATTGAAAGATCAACTGTTGTATCTATATCACATTCAATGGGTGCAGGCACTTTTGCCGGCCGATTTTCCGCAAAGAGTGGCTTTTTGTCAATGGATGCAACACAAAATCCTGACTATTTGGCTCAAATATTCTTCACCGACGAGGCTACTTTCTCTAGAAACGCGATTATTAATTTTCATAATAATTACATATGGACCGAAGAAAATCCGCACGAACTAGTGAATGCCCGTCATCAACATCAATTCTCTGTCAATGTGCGGGCCGGATTTGTTGGAGATCACTTGATAGGTCCACATTTTTTATACCGATGCGGTTAAATGGCGAGGTATACCGCAATTTTCTTGAAGAGGAGCTACCCCTACTGCTGGAAGAAGTTCCGTTGCAATTAAGATTACAAATGTATTTTATGCATGACGGTGCTCCAGCGCATTTTAGTTTAGTTGCTCGCGAGTTTTTGGACAATACGTATCCAGATCGGTGGATATTCTTTGGACTTTTTTCTCTGGGGTCACCTTACATCATTAGTTTATACGACTCCCATTGAAAATGTCGATGAACTGAGAAATCGTATTATCGCAGGTTTTCAAAGAATTCGAAATACCTCTGATATTTTAGAACGGACTCTCCAGTCAATACGACGGAGGATAGAAGCTTGTATTGCAGTTGGGGGCGGTCATTTTCAACAGTTAGTATAAGTTAATTGTGCTTTACTAACAATTTTGTTAATTTATAATAAAAAACATTAATTACGTTAACTTGCTATTAAACATTGTACAACTTTAGAACTAAGCGATTTTGGACATATGTTCTTATGAACTTTTATGATCAAAATAACCCCAGGAATCAGCGCTTAAAGTTTGTCGCATACATTGAGAATCAGCCTGTATAATACAATATGCATTTTTTTACTTTTTTTTATTATGATTTAAAATTTATTTTTTTTAATTTTGCAGAGAATGATGATATTTTCATGTTGGTAATACAGTCGTGCATGCGTAATTAATGTTCTATGCAAGAATTTATACGAAAGTCTCAAATGTCAACAAGCTGGATTGCCAAGCCTGCATAAATAATCACCGCATCAGATTGCACAAAGTGGAACCATTGAGTGAAGGAATTGTAAAAGAGACGCAACTAAATGGGAAAAAATCGTACCATATATGCATCCTTTTAAAATTCTCTCTTCTTGACAAGAATATTTCCTGTAGGAAGTGCAGCCCTCTATGGGAGAATTTCAAAAGTAACTTTGAACAATCGTTCAGCTGTGTTACTGATGCTTGTGCAGCATAATATGAATAATCTGTGCAAGTTGTATCTACTAGCCGGTAAGATGTATTTTTATCGTATTGTATCGTATTTAAGTAGGTTTTAAAAAAATATGTTATCGTGATGCATACATATGTATGTCTAAAATAAAACAAATGCAGATAGTAGATTAATTGTTTGATAACATCCAGTTATTTAATAAGTTCAAATTCTAAAGTGAAAGCAAAGAAAATTAAGCTGAAAATAGAAAGAGAAAGATAAAATGAACATAAGAAATGCTAAAACCATAACTTTAAGTATTACCGCAGCTGAACTAAAACATTGATTTTTAATTGAATTTTAAAAATATTTAGTTTTTTTTTAAATAAAATTTAAAACGTCGGATTTTTTTTTGTTCTACCATGGTAAGATCACGTTATTATGTATATGATGATTTGTAAAATATGAGACACATTTTCGAAGGAGTTGGCACTGTTAAAATTTTTACAAATTCTTAAATATCCCAAAAACCGTTGAAATTAGGGATAAAAAACCAAACTGCCTTTAAATGATATGTGCAATCCATTAAAGTAAGACAAACATTGATTAAAATAAATAAGTTTCTTATAGTTAGCTCCGTTAATAAATTTTAAACAACTAAATTTAAATTTCTAGCATTTCCTTTCAGTACTTAAACTTCACCGTGGAAACATAAAATTACCAGCTATTTTGTGGTGCATTAATAGTTACTTTAATACTTTTGCATTAAATTCATTATAAAAAGAGGACAAACAAATTTAATTTGATTTTACGGTGGTAGATGCCGTTGAATTTTTGAAGTCGATAGATATTTAATGGTAACTTTTTAAAGTTATAAGTGCGAGCGATATTTAACTTAATAGCCAAATTTAAATTCCCTACAATTTAACAAAATACGAAATCGAATATCTTCATAATGCAACTTTGACGTTATTAAAAATAATTGCGGGAGATTTGAATTTTGTTACTTGAGTTCAATTTCACAAATTTTCGCAAATCCTAAATACGTAAAAGTTAACGAAAACTGCAAAACAAAGTAAAAAAAAATAACAGAATAAACATTGAAAAAGAGAACATTTTAGTTCATTTCCGATAAAAGAATATTTATATAATTAAATAATATAGATACAAATGTTTATTTTTGACGTTTTAAATATATCGTTGTAAATATTTGGAAAACAGTTGGAGAACATTAGTACAAATTGTTTTTAAATAATAAAGTGTATAAATCATTCATCAAGTTGAGAAAAACGACATTCTTCAATTTCTAAAAAAGGAAGCCACTTCCGGTATGGTGGAAGGTTTTCAGATATGGAAATCTTGTTAAACGATTCATAGGATTTTTTTTTTTTTTAATAACTTGGGGCATCAATCTAGCTGTTGTGTGAAAGTGGGTGAATTGTATGAAACGCTCTATGCATTAACCATAAACTACGTATTTATGAATATTTGATCTAGAAGGTCAGGGTTGAGCGAAAATCATAGATGAGTGGTCAAATGTTGGCCGTGATTTGGTAGAGGTACTAAGTTCGAATCTCAGAACCGGAGTTTTTATTATTTTTGTTTATAATGTATGGAATAAATTAAAGAAAAAATGCATTTTTTAAAATTTTATTACTCAAAATATTTTATTATATTTTCAATGCGGATCTATCTGAAAATCATACGTACTTTATGGTATTCAACATTTATTATCTTAACTATCTTTGGTGCAAAAAAAAATAATCCTGAACTTTATTAAATCGAGCCATCATATAGCTTTAATTGCGAATACACCGTAAAATTTTTGCTCCTGGCAACACGGATTTAAATATCGTATTGCATAAATAATTTTTTATACGTTGAGAATTTGTATAATGACCCTGTCAATGGTCGATAATATTTTGGGACGTGTTTATGAATTACGTACTTTCCAAGGCATGTAAGGCTCAAAATTTTTAAATTGGCGTAAATTAGACAAAAGGATATTATTTTTTTTCTATACAATGTCGTCATGTATATGGTATTAGCAATTATAATTCTTTTTGAATAAAATGTCATGGTGTTTTTTTTACATATATGTATATTATAATTTACTACATATTTAAAAAAATATTGTGATAATTGTTATGTTTTGTTTTTTTTTTCCTTAATAATAGATACAAACCCATTAATTAAACATTAAAAAGTACTTACCCAAAATTGGTATCCCATGGCAACATTAGATACAAATATAAACAAACAATAAGAATACAGTACTTTTCTAAACGAAACAATAAAATACAACAACATCCATCGCGGGCCATTTGATATAAAACACTATTATACCAAGACATTTTCTTCTGCGGTAATTCTGCAATTCTTTGATGGTCGTCCTCTCCCACCTCATCAAAGGCAGTCATCCTCAACAGAAGCGCGAGCATCTTTCGACACAATACCACATTTATCTCACCGTGCATCGGTAATCATGTAAAAGATTCACTTTCATCGCAATCTCGTAATCTTAACCTCACTTTTATTACGATTTATCGCGGACACGCGCTGTCAAACTTTCAAGAATCAGTTGGCACCCCTACGAAAAGTCAGAGTTGTATATCGATTTATATCTATCAAAACATTGAAATAAACGAACGTCATTTCTATAATCTCTTTCTGTTCCTGTTTAAATATTAATGAGTTTTTTTTCCGCTCCCATTAAGTGGATACGGCGGCTGCGGAGTTATGCATTTTCTTGCCGGTTGGCTGTTTTTCGTTTATTTTTTAGTACGTCGGCTATTTCTCACGTTCAAAATTAATGCGTTTAATATTCCGTGAACAAGGCTGATGCCAACGCCGGCGCTCTTGCAATATTAACTAATGTCAGATACGTGTTTAGAATTTTAAATATTGGTTTTTAGTTTAGGTACTTGATGGCGGTCGAATTTTAGTTATTTTTTTGTGTGTAAAACAGATTAATGCAATATGTCACATAAGGGCTGATCCTGAATATACATATTTAAAACTGAGTTGACATTAGATGTAAAATCAGTTTCTAGTTTCTAATGACATTTATGCTATGTCCCGTAAAAATGTCATCTATGTGTATACTTAAGTGAGAATACCTAGAAAGTTATTGTAGTTACATTCAGCCAACAGACCTTTCTATAATTATTATAGGACGCATTCATTTGTTTACGCTTTAATTACGCAATTCAGCAAACTTCCATTTACCGTCATCGTCGAACATAACAACGCCGGAATAAACAAGAACAAAAGTAAAAGGCCCCACACACTCGTTCACATAATGGTTGTCGCTTTACGCTTTAGGTACTCTATATATCCGTATCGTCATCTTTACGGCCGTCACGGACGGTTGTGTTCGAAAGCTGGACGGACGTCGGTCTTCGTCTGCGAACAATGCAGGTGATTCTGCACGCCCGGGCTCTAAAATGGAATATAAACAGGCCACTCGAGACGGTAATTGTGGCCGATTTCACCCAACGATGCTCCAGCGTCCGTGTGTCCGTGCGACGACGCCTCATCTGGCCGTGTTCCTGTACGGTTATAGAAAGGTCATTTTCGTTCGTTTAGAACTAGAAATGGGCGAGTTTTACATCAAAGAGGCGCGAGGATAATCAAATTATTGTCCGATTTTAACGTTAAACGTATGTTCGAGTGGGTAAAATGAGTTGTAAAACATATTTGAAGGTGTGGTTATAGTTTGAAATGTCAATTTGTAGGTTAAACGTCAAAATTTGACAGTTAGTTTTACAAAGTAGGAAAAGAATATTTTATTATTATCTACATTACTTTAATACTTTTATTGCCTGGAGCAATAAATAGTAGGTAATTAAGGCTCCTTTTCAGGAATATGTTCAATCAAATACTGAAAAATTTGATCTTAAATTAGTGATTGTGATCAGCGTATCAGCATTTTATTCAATGGTGCGATGAAAAATGTGGTTAAATAGTAGGTATTCAGAGATAATATGCTTCAGAATCATTTATAGACAGGTATCACCCGGAAGACTGAACATACAAGGTATTACATAGAAAATTATTTGGTGACGGTTTTGACATTTGTGCTGATGAAATAATTGGTCGCGTTCATCCCTTGGTATCCATCTAATATCGCTCACTTAAAACGTGATGAACGTCGAATTTTTCTGGACGATGCCGTAGCGCTATCAAGGCATCGCCAGTTTCAGTAGCAATTTTTATTGTTCCGCTCAGCTTGGTGTAGAGTAGTCACCCAATTAAGAAATTACACTATTACGTCCATATCCGTTTTGGGCGCTGGAGTCGTCGGCTGATGAGTCCATTATGCCAGCTATAGGGTGTTTGAATTCAGCGGCGTCGGTCAGTCGACAATTTCGCATCTGTCAAAATTCAAATTAGTGTCTGTCTCTGAATTTTGTGGGAGTTGATCGCTTTTTTACCGGTGTGTTTTTTTATTATATCGTAGTTACCTACTTCATATAAATAAGTGTTCTTTTTCAAGACATCTCATACTTCGTTTATAGATAGTGTAATGACTGCATTGCATAAGGATTTTTTATAGAATCTCTTTTATAATCAGTTATAAGCTGTATGATGGCTGAAACAGTCGCATCAACACCAAAAGAAAGTGGCGTGAAAGGCAAAAAATTCATAGCCAGGGAAGGGAAATTCTGGGCATGTATTAAATTTTATGAAGGAAGAAGCTGCAAATAATGCCCAATAATACCTTTGTACTATAAAGAGAGGTTACTTGCAGCAACGGGAATATCTGGCATACATACAAAGTATTGTCAAGGAAGCCGAGGATGTAGATGCAGGAAGAGCTACCTCTTTTAGTAGCCCTGGCAGAAACCGAACACGCCCCAGTCCAAAAATACCCTTCGTATTGAAGATAAACAAAACATTCGTACTATTGTACATAATTTTATATTACATGAAAAAGACGACCTACCATAAGAGGTACAAAAAGTATATTCTTTCTTTAATGTTTATACAACAGCATTATTATTTAATTATAGAAATTTTGAAAAATGTCAGAGAAATGGTATATCTCTTCGAAGGAGGTTTGACCACTCTCTCCAAATGTTTAAAAAAGATGGGATTTTAAGTATGTACTCATACAGAAAATTAAATGTATGACAGTAATTTATATATTTATTCACTTGCAGGTGGCAAAGAACTTCTGAATAAACGGAAATTATTGATGGACGAAGCTACGATTACGAGCTAAACGCAATAAAATATCTACGGCCAACTACAAGTTTACCTCCATGAAAATAGACCAATAGTAATTTACGATGAGTCATACATTTATAGTTCCCATATACAAGCCGAAGAATGGTCAGATGGTAA
>RXPK01002690.1:0-64989 GCA_004143645.1 Protaetia brevitarsis | reverse complement strand
AACAAAGCTATAATTTGACTTAAATAGCAAAAGGTTTTCTAGCAATTCTGTTGATGTTACTATCTTTTTACAGTTTTCTAGAGCAATGCAGTCAGCAGTGATTTCAAGAATTACATTTTTTATTCCTTCAAAATTATCGGCGAAAAAAAATGCAGCCTCTAACCATGTACCCCATCTCGTAATAATCGGTTCAGGAGGCAACTTAAATACCGGAAAGTTGCTTCTTATAAAATTGGATTCGTAAAGGTGCTATTAAAAATACTTTTTGACATTGCTAATTAAATCATTAATTAAAGGGAATTGATTCCTAATGTCTTCGGCTACACGATTGAACCCATGAGCTAAACAAGTGGTATGAATAATGTTACTATAAAAAAAATTTAAAATTTTGCGCGGCTTTTATCATGTATGGTGCAGCGTCGGACAACATTAGTAAAATTTTTTCACAAGGTATACTTCCAGGTAAACAGAAATTTTGATAACCTTCTTGAACGAATTGGGCAATTGTCACATATTTGTTTTTTGAAGTTCTTTACAATAAATTAAATATGATTTACCTACAATATCTTCATGAAGAATTCCTATTAACAAATGGGAAATATAACGGCCACGCTTATCCATACTTTCATCTACCATGATATAAATAAAATTATTCCCTACCAATTGTTGAATTTCTGCTATTGTTTGCTGGTATCAAGATGTGACATAATTTTTTCGTAAGGTACTTTCGTCAGGTATGTTATGTTTGCAATATTTTTGCAGAAATGATTTCAAATTAACATTGTTTAATCTTGCTAATGGTATATTAGACGAAATTAATGCGTTACACAGATCCGTATTATATTCTTCTTGTTCTGAGCTTCGTGAAGTTGATGCTACACATTGACGTATAGATTGCTGCACACATGCGAATCGCTTTAGTTTTTCACATTTTCCAATATGTGATGGAGTTTTAGCGTGTTGATCAATCAGGTATTTTCTCTCAGAAGACACCTACAACAACAATTGTCATTTTATATCAAAAGTTAAAGAATTTAAAAACAATTGTAAGCTTTTTAGTAAAATTAAACTTACCAGTTTACTGCTGGCTCGACAAAATATTTTGTCGCCATCTTTTACCAGTTCAGGATATGGATTAATCCATAAAGAAATTTTGTTCGCTATAGTCATTGTATGTACACCCAGTATTTAAAAATGTAACACAGTTACATGCTGTTTCGCTCAAAGATATTCAATGAATGAATAGTTTATTTGGGAATTAATAATAATGAAACGTATTTACCACATCCCTTCAGCTAGGTGAAATTAAATACGTGCAGTTCTTGGAAAAAAAAGTATTAGAGAAACCAATGTAAAAGATTTATCGTTCTGAGAATTGTCAATTGTCGATCTACTTTAGGAATTACTAGGAGGTTTTACTAATAGAAAGGATAAGAAAAAGCTTAAATATGCAATATATGCAATCACTAATTAGCGCTAATTAACTTCAATTAGTGTAATACGTCTACATATAGACCATAATTAAAGATATGCAAAAAATGAAATATATGCACTTTGCATATTATCCTGTCTCTAGCTATGATGCTATGTGCATTTTACACTTGTGGGAGATACTGTTTCAAGTTACTTTTTTATAAATATCTTGTATCTTAAAGCACTTCGAAAAGAAAGCATCTGTATCTAGTATCTCAATTTTTTTTTTGACGAAGCATCTGTCATAAGTATATCGAAGATACCTTTAGGATGTATCTATTCCAGCTCTGATTTAAGTATATACTTATATTTTTGGTTTACTTGGGGGTGTGTTTAAGATCGTTAAAAAGCTACAAATAATCATCATCAACAACTACCAAACATACAACTAATTCGATATCATATAGGTTAGCGAAAATGATTATTTTATGTTTTTCTTCTTAACAACTATTTGCTCTAAAACTACACACAGAGAAATAATTTCTAGAATCAAGTGAGAATTTCTCAACCGAAGTACCTCTCGTTCTTATATATAAGCAAATTAATAATTTCTTGGACGAAGAAAATTATTTTCTCAATATCCCAAGAAATTAATTCCTTGTTTGAAGAAATTTAATGTCCTTAGACAAAGGAAAGCTGGTTACTTGAAACAAATAAAAAAAAATTGGTTTCAAGAATATTATGTATTTAATTCGAATTTATGAGAACTTTGAATTGAGAAAAAATAAATTTGATATAAAGCAGGCCTCTCCTTAAAATAAATGCAAAGCGAGCTTAATATTAGTTTGTCGTTTTCTAGTGGTAAACATCTAATACCTTCAAATCAAACGTTATTTTATTAAACATGAAAACGGTACTTACTTGAACTTAAGAATTCCTTTCTTTAAATCAAGAACACAAAATGGTGTTTTTATTCTTAAGGTTATCGCACATTAGCCCGTCGCAGCACGGCACGGTGCGCCCCATCACAAAAACCAATAGCATTGCGCTGAGCTATGTATGCTGGTATAATGGGCGCTTGTTCATTCATTTGCATTGCTTTAATTCTATCCGTTTTTTTGACGGGGCGCACCGTGCTGTTTTGTGACGGACTAATGTGCGATAACCTATACTCTAGTACTGTTGGTTGCAAAAAACTGATTAAAGTTTCGTCAAAAATAACTGAATTGTTTGGTTATTCTGAAAAAGCCAGCTGCATGACGAAATGTTACTCAATTGTTTGCAAACCAAGATCAAACCAATATATTATTATAATTTTAATTATGCTGGCAGAGGACCTATGCAGGATTAGTTGCTTGATAATAATTTTCGTTGGCTAAATATACATATTTGTATCTTACTTATAATATACGTTGTTTCTTACATAGGATTTGTATTGTTACCATGTAACACCACATACTTTAAGGTAATAACTCGAAATAAATTACAAGTATACATAGTTAACATATTAATAAAATTAGTTTATTTAAATTTTATTTTGTAAATTGTTAAATCATAGGTAAGGGAAAAAATACAAATCGAATAACTTTTCAACCAAAAGGTATTTATTTAGATACTACATTTACAGTAAAATATTACAGTATTTTATTGCGGTTTCTATCTCCGCCCCAATGCTACACCACTCAAAATGGCCTTTATATTGAAGCCGAATATAAAATTGTTCTTCAGACATATCTGTTTATAAAAATATCCCTAACTATACTTGTATATTTTTTTTATTTACTAGTATATGATACGCATTATATTATAAAAATACTTACCATTATTCAAACCACTATAAACAGGTGACAAACAGATTTAGGTAACGCACAGGGCAAATATTATCGAAATACTGCGAGCGAAATATCTAATACCGAAATGCAAACTCGATCATACTGGATAAAACTAAGTTTCAGCGTATGTCAACCCCTCCACGTTCCAACTTTTTTTCTATTCTAAATACAAGAAACTTATGTTACTTGCGTCAAGGAAATATCACTCAATATTAGAAAAATCGTAAGAGAGTGAATTATTCCTTATAAAAATTATATGTACTTGTTTTAAGAGAGATAACATTTGCCACAAATAAATTTTGTTTTGATATTAGTAAAATTTCAAGAAAATAATTTATTATATTTAAGGACCTATGACCTATTAACTCGGATCTAGTAAATTCTCTAAAATAAAGAAAATACTAACTTACATTTAGTAAAAATGTGTAAGAACACAGATGTACTTGACAATAGAAAACGTTTTTCTGTGTGTATAACTTTTAAAGTTTTTTTTTTATGTTAATAAAGCTTGTCGGGATATTCAGTATTACATATGAAGCTAGATGAGAAAAATATCAGCCTAATCTATACAAGGACTGGTTTCAGTAGTTTATCCGATTGTAGCCTTTGCAGGGTATAAAATACATTCCAATATATTGCTTCTTGATAATTTATAAATAAATAAATACGCTCGACAATTCTGTGTGAGCGAAATAAATGATTGCCATACCTGTATATATTTATCTATACCATATAAGCCCGTTTGATTTATTCTATTTCTTTTCCAACGACACAATAAAGCTTTATTAAATTATTGCCATCACATATACTATAACCCTGTCCCAAGGGGGTGGTTTACATTTTAAACATTCCACCTACCAGCGAATACCTTCACAGCTCGTTCGTATATCATATTAAATACCATCATTTTTGTCGTTCTATTTCAGGGAAACGCGGACGAAGATCTAAATATGGCCACGAAACTTTCGGCTTACGGGGTAAGGGATTTACCGCCCTACTTGAATCTCCAAATCGCTTATTCACTTTTAATTCGTAGGTGTGCGCGTTAGAGGACAATGAGATATATCCGATTTAAAACAAAAGTGATTCTATTTTGTTATAATATGTATTAAAAATATCACCGCTTCTGCGTTTATATATACGTTTTCAAGATTATTCTTTTAGATTTAATTTATACCTATTATGCATAATTTAGTGAAATAATCATGGAATTACATTTAGATAGAAGCCGAGTTAGTTAAGTGCATATCTTCCACAAAAAAAAAATGTTTGTTGTTCAATTAAATTATATGTTATTAGGTATATAGACAGAATGTTCAATAGAACAATTATCTTGATTTAGATCTGATTCCACATTCGCACCTCAGAGTATAAATGTATTTAAATCCTCATTTAACAGATTTTAAATTATTTACGTTATACATTATTGATTCTTCTTATTCTAAAATTATCTTCCCCTTTAATTGATTTAATGGAATATTGGCTGAGTAATAATGAAACAACTTCCTAAATCTTGTAAAATGTTTCCACTATTTTAATAAGTCTTCTTCAATTGCTAACATAATTATAAAAGGAAGAGTTTTATTATATTTATGTATAATGAAAATTAATTGATTGTGATATATTATCTTAGTTATTATTTTTTGTTCTTTTTTTTATGTATTGTTAAAACCAAGTTACAAATAAAAACGTCACAACATATTAAAATTTTAGTATAAATAAATTAATTTGAGTTGAAGGACAGCCAACATAACATGCAAGAGATTACAAATATTTGAAATATATTGGGAGATACCACAAACAGGATACGCAATTTTTTTTGTAGTGCCTATTGAAGATATCTTTATGAAATTTGAACTGTATTTGACTATCCATAAACTCATTATAATATATTTTTTTCATAATTTTTGTGATGCTGGAAATTGTAAAAAACAAGAAGTATATTTTTTGGGAGTGATTTTTTTATACTAATACCCCCAAAGTGATACCTACCAAAAAAAATATATCGTATTTGTTCATTGGTTAGCTACTACAAGTTAAAGTTACAAAAGCGTCGAATTGATGGAACATAGTTAAAAAAAAATAAAAGCCAATTATGGATATGTGCATGTGTATCAATTATTTATCAAAAAACTATGTTAAAACCTGTAAGCTGCTACCTCTATACCTATCGTCATAAATATGTTCTTATAACAAAATATACACCTGCAAATGAACCATAAACAATCAATATTTCGTAGCTCATCAGATACGATGACGACTACTCTGTACTATACTCGATAAAATATTTAAAGTGATACCTACCAAAAAAATATATCATATTTGTTCATTGGTTAGCTACTACAAGTTAAAGTTACAAAAGTGTCGAATTGATGGAACATAGTTAAAAAAAATAAAAACCAATTATGGATATGTGCATATGTATCAATTATTTACTAAAAACTTTGTTAAAACCTGTAAGCTGCTACCTCTATACCTATCGTCATAAATATGTTCTTATAACAAAATACACACCTGCAAATGAACCATAAACAATCAATATTTCATACCTCATCGGATACGATGACGACTACTCTGTACTATACTCGATAAAATATTTAAAGTGATACCTACCAAAAAAATATATCATATTTGTTCATTGCTTAGCTACTACAAGTTAAAGTTACAAAAGTGTCGAATTGATGGAACATAGTTAAAAAACCATACCATACTCGATAAAATATTTACATTGGACCCGCCGAGTATGCGATTTTACAACATTTGACCGCAGGAATTTCAAACTTGGGATGTGTGATGTAGACTTGATACAATGTTATTCTATAATGCGCTATAATGAGTATGTAGTGACCTATTCCCAGGACGATTCGATGTTCATACAAGTTTTGTCGAGTTATAAGAAGTTAACTTAGCGAGTCAAAACATAGTTGGCTGGTCACGTATACTTAGATTTAGGCAAAATAAAATTGTGTTAATGAAAGTTAAATTGTTTTATCGAGTATTTTGCGGGAGTTTTGAATATATTAAGTGCGATCCTGTTTTCATTGTAACATGCGATAAGAAATAATGGAGAAAACAACTGAACGTCATACAGATAATAATTGTGTTAATTGTAAAATAAATGTCGGAAAAACCAATGGAAAGCTAAAGGGTATCATTATAAATGAATATTTAAATAGATATCAACCTTATTGTATAAATACTGCACACATTAAGTCTGTTTTTTTGTCATAAATGTAGGCTGATAATATATAGAGATACGCAGCCGACCGTGTCTACTAGCTGTGGTGATAGTATTGAAAATGACAGTTGCGGCAGTGATTTGGATGATCCTGCCTTTCAAGTGTTTTGCCGCAATAGTTCGCTTCAAGAAGAATATGCGCATTATGTGAATCTAAAAAAAAATCTTACTACTGTGCCTTTAGAGGCTTACCTTCAAGCATTTACTAAACGAAGAATTTTTATTCCAAAAGGAAACAGAGGTTGCCCAAGCCATTTGATAAGAGATCATTTAAAAGCACAGTAGTTAATATTTTTTTAGATTCATATAATGTGCAGTAAAAATGTGTTGTTTTATCTCAATTGATTTGTAACTCTGCATATTCTTCTTGAAGTCAACTATTGCGGCAAAACACTTAAAAGTCATGATCATCCAAATCATTGCCGTCACTGTGATTTTCCGTACTATCACCACAGCTAGTAGTGACGGTCGGTTGCGTATCTCTATATATTATCAGCCAACATTTATGACAACAAAAAATAGATATTCAAAACTCCCGCAAAATACTCAATTAAACAATCTAACTTGCCTTAACACAATTTTCTTTTGCCTAAATCTAAGTATACGTGGCCTGCCAACTATATTTTGACTCGCTAGTTATCTTCTTATAACTTGAGAAAATTTGTATGAAAATCGAATCGTCCTGGAAACAGGTCACTGCATACTCATTATAGGATAACATTATACTGAGCCTACATCACACATCACAAGTTCGAAATTCGTGCGATCGAATGTTGTAAAACCGCATATTCGACGGATATTCAGTATTACATCGAGTATAGCACAGAGTAGTCGTCATCGTATCTGATGAGCTACGAAATGTTGATTGTTTATAGTTTATTTGTAGGTGTATATTTTGTTATAAGAACATATTTATGACGATAGTTATAGAGATAGTTTCCAGGTTTTAATATAGTTTTTGCTAAATAATTGATACATATGCACATATCCATAATTGTTTTTTATTTATTTTAACTATGTTCCACCAATTCGACCCTTTTGTAATTTTAACATGTTATAAATAAAATAAAAATATATTTTTTTGGTAGATATCACTTAGGGGGTTAGTATAAAAAATCATTCCCAAAAAACATACTTCTCGTTTTTCACAGTTTCCGGTGTCACAAAAATTCTGAAAAAAATATATTATAATGAGTTTATGGATAGTCAAGCACATTTTAAATTTCATAAAGATATCTTCAATAGGTACTGAAAAAAAATACTTTAAGGATTGTGACCCCAATTTTTTCCTTACAATAGGGACTAGGGATGTGAGATTAGTTGTATGGCTATTCTAGATGAAGAACAATAGAGTTGTATAATAATATAGTTTTCTTATGCTTAACCGTCTAGACCCTTTGTAACCGCACTAACCACAATCGCTTAATACACAGAAAATCGCACCATCTGACCATAATATCTCCTTCTTCTGACAAATAGGAAAGTACGCATGCGCGCTCATTTTTTACAATTAAAAATTTTTCTGAAACATCACAAGTTGACAATCTCAAATTGTATGTTTTATACACGTCAATAACACGTTCTTTTGGGATATTACATTATTTACAAGAAGAAGTGTTTCAAACACACTTCGCATTTAATGGGTTTTATTATCACCCAACTAATATTCCATTAAACCAATTAAGAGGGAAGATAATTATATATTACTGAGTAGCATATTAATTAATAAAAATACAGTAAAACTTTCAAGATAATTGACAGCCAACACAATATATCTACGTAAATAATTTTTAATCATCGTATTTGTAAGGTTTTAATTGACTTATTAATATTATATTTTCCTCTAAGGTACGGATATACAGTAGGTAGGCAATGAATTAACACCTGTAATGGATTATTAGCGTCTTAAAAGTAACTTTGTTTTATATATTTATTTCATATCCATATTTAGTTTTAATATATTAAATATCTCCACCCCTAACTGCTTTTGCTAATACAATTATCGGCTTTGGCATTATCAACTTACAAACAGTTGATAATTAATTACTAATATTAAAATAACCTCACCTTTGTTCCTGATGAAAGGACGACATATTATTCATTTAGTTAATTGTTTTATTCTCTAAGCATATTCTATAATAAATATTTTCTTTTATGGTATAGGTCATTATTTTCGGTAATATATATATTGTCTTACTTTTTATTTTCTTTTATATTTTCATTATTGGCATCGTCAAAGCAACTGTGATATACATATTTTTATTATTTGAGTTAAAACAGTATGATTTACTCAAATTTCGACATTAACCTGGTTTTGTAAATATAATATATTTATGCTATCTATTTTATGATTAGTTTACCTTAATCCACACAATATATGTAAAGAGTGTTGATAGATACAGTCTAAGAAGAATGCAGGTGTCAAAGTATTCCACAGTATCACAATTTTAAATAATAAACTGTCTATCTGTTAATCACTGTCGGATTTACCCTATATCAGTATAATGATTTGATTTGTAATATACTTTCTTGTCATTCAAGATTAATTTTTGCTTGTTGTTTTATTAATTAATAAAAAGGGAGAAAAGAACCATCTTAATAACTACCGCCCAATTAGCTTATTGAAAGTCTTTTCAAAGATTTATGAAATCGTTTTTTTCAAAATAATAATGTATTTAATATTAATCAACATAGTTTTCCTGCCCTCTCGTAGCATCGACACTGCCTTAAAAACAATATCGTGAAGAAAATTTACTGCAGTATTGACCAGTCCTTAATTTGTGTAAATTTGTCAATTCATCTTCAGGTTTTCGACAGCGTGAACCACTCAATATTTTCACATAAGCTAAATAAATATGGCGTTAAGGCAGTTGCAAACGATTGGGTTGTAACTTACTTAAGCAATTGCATGCAAAAAGTCAGCTGCAATAATGTTACTTCAAAAGCTCTTAGTGATGGGACGGGGATTACGCAAGGTTCAACTCTCGGTCCTATGTTGTTTTTAATTTACATTAACGACTTGCCGAACTTTATAAATATCAGGGACATGATCTTGTGATATTAATATTGTTTTAACATCTAACAGCGTTGCCAGTCTTTTATTAAATGATGTAGAATTTACAATTGGTCAAAATTAAATGAAATCATAATAAACCAAAGTAAAACGTCCATTCTACCTTTTAAAAATGCAACTTCACTGATACTAATAATCTTTTCGGCAATCGCTCAATAGCTGCTAGTACTTCGACCAAGATACTCGATATTATTTTCGATTCTAATATGGAATGAGGAGACCATGTTGATTATATCTGCGGTCAATTATCACGAACTTGTTATGGCTTATACCATTTAAAACAAAGTTGCGGTTCAAATAATCTGCTTTATATGTTTTTTTATAGACTTAGATATGAGGTACTTTACTGGGGCTCTTCCAGCAGTGCCCAAAGAATTTTTATTTTGCAAAAACGTGCTCTCCGTATTTTATTACAGTTTGAAAGACTAGAGACTCATGTAGGCCTATTTTTAGGAACTAAATGTCTCACCTTTTATGATATTTATATCCTTGAGGCGTTAAACTTTGTGTATAAAAATATAGAGGATCTTAAAATTCACACTAACCACGAGTACGACACGAAATCTTTTTGTTATTTACTGCCTCATACTGATGCACATGAAAAACCAATTTTGCAAGAAAGTGTCCGATTTGTCGGTTGTAGTGAGCTTTTCAATGTCGTACCAAATGATTCTTGTGAGCAATAACACAATTTAGTCGATTTAAAAATCGTGTTAAAAATCTACTTTTAAACATAAATTGTTATTGTATTGATGATTATTATTATTAATTAAATATAACTATGAGTTATATAATCAATTGGTTGCTGTTCGGACCTAACTATTTAGCTCTGTTAGTTTTATTGCTTCGCTGCTGTTGGCGTTTTTTTGTGCTTGTTGTTTACATTGAAATAAAGTTATTATTAGTATTATTTTAACTTTGAAATAAATAATCTAGCGATTACAATAATTAAATAACATCTTAAAAATGTCAGTAAATATAAACGGGTATAGTGGTATAGTGGATAGCGCCCTCGATTAGCGCGCAATCCAGTAGACCAGGGGGCCCGTCTGTTTGGTATTACAATTTGTAGTGTGGAACTAAAAATGGAGTTTATGCGGATTTTTTTTCACTTTATTACAGCTACATGTTGCTCGTTACACATTTTTCTTATTATAATAATGATATTAATTACAGATTACACAATTAAACACATTCTTTTTTCACCGTTTCAAAAAAAAATCGTCTTTATTTTTTTTACCAATCAAAAAATTCACAAAAACCCGCACACAAAACAGAATCAAATAATTATTTTTTAAACAAATAAATATATAGATTTTTTTTAATTGTATTTGATTCACATAATCTTTTATAGCTAGCTGTGTATGTGAAGTATTTTAGCTCTACTTTAAATACTTTTAAATAAAGAGTTAAAATCAGAGCACCTGCGTAGTACAGAAGATACAAATTTACACAGTTGCTGTTTAGTTTTATACATACGAAACTAATTTATAGTTAATGATAGTGTCGCTTCTCTTTTAATGGTAATTCCTATAAAATTGGAGAGGTCGCAGACTGACTCCGATATAGGTACCTACATATTTATATAAGTAGGAGGGGAAAAGCTGCAATTGCTAAATTGGTATATCATGCGAATATTTTCTTATTATATAAAGTAACATTGTCTTTTTGTAATTGTCTAATAACTCCTATGATAGTCGAGTTCTTTAAGAGATCTCGGCTAATATTAGGAATCGTGGGTTCAAATCTCAGTCCGGGATTGTGGCAACCGGTTTTTCTCCGTAGCCAGGATAGAGAAATGGTGATTAGAAAGGAGATTTGGTTAAGCTGGGATACCTGACGAACACTAAATTACATCAGTTTTGTCTATCCCATTAAGAAATAATTTAGATAAAGATAGATAACATAATAACTTGAATCTAAGTGAATTTATGTATGTATTTTGTGTGTATTTTTACTTTTACTTATTAATTTTTGTATATGCTGTAGTTTTAGTTCTAATGTAAGAATATAGAGAGCCATGTGAACAAATATCGTAGTGAGTAGATGTATCATGTTTGGAAATATACCTTATATATATATTTAAGTATACCCAGGAGTCTTTTTAATTTATCACCCTTACATTTTGCTGGTAATTATTTACCGGTAAGGCTCATGGTCCATTGTTATCGTGGAGGAATCACCAAGCTAGGAGAAAAAAGGAATAGAACACCCTTCAGTAAGGTGTGCTATCTATTCGTTTCTTGCAATAAATTGCAAATCATTGAACTAACGAAGAAAAGTATCATTTAATACTTTATCGCGTTCACATCGTAAATAATTTTATGAAAATGCACAATAGAAATAACATATGCAAGGTGGAGTTACTACATTCGCGTCGGTTTATATAAAAAAAAGTGGTAAACATTTTTTCAAATTTTTTTTTTTTGTTAAGGATTATACAGAAGGACAACTTTCAAAATTATTTTAAAGTATCAGGGTGACTCGAGAAAAAATTACACATCAAAGTTGTGAAAAATTAAATGACATAAAATGACATATTATGGACATTTTTTTTAATAGTACAGACGAATAAAAGCAAGTTGGTGTTAGGTTTCTTATATCTAACTCAACTCGTTTACGAGATAGGGGAAGGTGGGGCAAGATGGGGACATTAAGCTTTAGAACACTGCATCAGGATTGCAAACTGATATACAAGGTTCTAAGTACGCTTGTTGTAATCTTTAAACATTTATCTGCTGATGGATGAATTTACAATTTTTGGATGGTACTCCTGATGTTGTGAGAAAATTTTGAAAAGAAATGGTAAATACACCATCTTGCTCCCACATGGGGCAAGATGGGGTTCCAGGTGAGTTAAGAATGGGTCGTACCATAAATCTAGGTAATAGTTAAAAAAAAATGGATTCTTAAAATATTATTAAAAACATGCAGAAACAAAGCTTAAACTCTTTAAAGCGGAACTACTTAAAATAAAACAAATACAATAACAATAAGAATATTAAACTTAATCTTCACAATTGAGACAATAGAAGACGAACTCATCCACGTTATTCGCACAGCCTCCATGTACCCAACCTCGCCATCCATGGCATTGTATCAATACTTCCCCTTACAATACTAAATTGAGCGTCATCTTCCTCAACAGAAGAACTTGATTATTTCCTTGACGTTTTCTAAAATTCTATCTCTTTGCTTTCCTTACAAAATTCGGCTTCTTGATCTCTTCTGTTTTCTTCTTTATCATTTTTTTTCCTTTAACTCTCCCTCAGCACTTCTAGTTGCCTTAGGGGTTCTCCAGACTTCTATTTTCTTGTAGCAGATTTTTATACGTAGTGCTTGTAAGGATTGTTGTCTTTCCCTTGTTACGCTTTGATTGAACCTGTACTTTATTCCTAACATGAGAAATAGGTGTCTTCGAGAAAGCATAATGGCATATCCAGGCATAACGGACCAGACTGAAGAGTGAGATAGTGATGTCCTCATGTTGTCCCATACCAATAGCCCCATCTTGCCTCTTTGGGACATTTTCTGGTTGTGTTATAATAACGTATTAAATATTTGAAATAAACAAATAACGCACTATAGAAAGTACTTGCAATAGATGTCAATTAATAAGCAGAAAAAAGTGTGGTTGTAAATAAGTTACTTATGCTTCCGATACTGGTCGTTGAACTCACCATCAAAATAATAACGAAATTCTGGAAATTGCAAAGTTCACACACAAACAGCAATAACTTTGGTATTACGACTAGTAAAGTTTCCTACATTGCAACAAATATAGAACAGCACTTGTCAATATTCGGACTGCTATTATTTGACAGATGCTTACTGCCGTTTTGTAGATAAGACGATGTCCCCATCATGCTTCGTGGCTCCATCTTGCGCCACCCTTTTCTAATTAACTATTCTTCAAAATGTAGACCAAAATTTAAGAGGCACGCCTGTCATGCATATTTAAGCTAGATATTTTAAACTATATTTATTTTTTAACTAAAGTATCACACATGATAATAAAATAAAAGTAATACAAAAAATTATACAGAAAGAACAAATTTTTAATTGTCGCCACCTTTAAAGGCAAGTAACTTTCTTATTTTAAATGGAACATCCTGTATTTATTATCTTATTTAGATTCTAATTTTAGATATTATTGGTCTTTAAGATTGTATTAATGCTTCCTATACCTATCTGTTATAGTTTCTTAGTAATTTTGAATTTCTTATTTCAAATATTAATTCCTATCAATTCTTTTTCAAAGGTAGGCTTAGACAAAAGTGTCGCTATTATTCATTTAACAGTAACCGAACTTGTCAGCCACGCACCATTGTTGTTCGTGGTTATTTAAAACGCATTTTAATTATTTATAATAATGGTAATGACTAGAGACCGGATTATATGCAAAGGAAAACTAGAATATATGCGCATATATATGCATCGATTTTTGAGAAAATATGCAAAATTTTTACATAAAATAAATAAGAGCTGAAATTTAAACATTAACTTTATCGCACAAAATTTTTTCACAACATATTTCTAAAACAATTTATAATTAAATGTTTTTCAAAATTGTGTAAAAAAAAGTTTTGTCTTCTATCAGAATACATATGTTTCGAAATAGAAAAGCTTCTTTCAACATCCACAGATGTAATTGGTGTATTTTTTTAACTTTGCAATACATTCTAGACTAAAATTAAAGTCGAAATCGTTTACTGTTTCACCTCCCAAATTTTCTTAACTTTCTTCAATTTCAAATACCCCACATTTTTATTTATCACTTTTTCAAATTCATCGTATATAGAATTACCTATTGTACCCTTAACTTTCTTACATAGCATATCAAATTCGTCTACTATTTCGACTGATTCCGAGAGCGACATCCCTTGCGTTTCTAGTTTACGAATGAAAAAATTGAAACAAAGCTATAATTTGACTTAATATACAAAAGGTTTTGTAGCAATTCTGTTGATGTTACTATCTTTTTACAGTTTTCTAGAGCAATGCAGTCAGCAGTGATTTCAAGAATTACATTTTTTATTCCTTCAAAATTATCGGCGAAAAAAATTGCAGCCTCTAACCATGTACCCCATCTCGTAATAATCGGTTCAGGAGGCAACTTAACACCGGGAAGTCGCTCCTTATAAAATTGGATTCGTAAAAGTGCTTTTAAAAATACTCTTTTTGACATTGCTAATTAAATCATTAATCAAAGGGAATTGATTCCTAATGTCTTCGACTACACGATTGAACCCATGAGCTAAATAAGTGGTATGAATAATGTTACTATAAAAAAAAAATTAATTTTGCGCGGCTTTTATCATGTATGGTGCAGCGTTGGACAATATTGGTAATTTTTTTCATAAGGTGTACTTCCAGGTAAAAAGAAATTCGATAAACCTTCTTGAACGAATTGGGCAATTGTCACATTATTTGT
This sequence comes from Protaetia brevitarsis, assembly GCA_004143645.1. Lineage (NCBI taxonomy): Eukaryota > Metazoa > Arthropoda > Insecta > Coleoptera > Scarabaeidae > Protaetia > Protaetia brevitarsis. The sequence continues at coordinate 49,999 of RXPK01002690.1, read as the reverse complement.
TTTTTGAAGTTCTTTACAATAAATTAAATACGATTTACCTACAATATCTTCATGAAGAATTCCTATTAACAAATGGGCAATATAACGGCCACACTTATCCGTACTTTCATCCACCATGATATAAATAAAATTATTCCCTACCAATTGTTGAATTTCTGCTATTGTTTGCTGGTAACAAAATGTGACATAATTTTTTCGTAAGGTACTTTCGTCAGGTATATTGTTATGTTTGCAATATTTTTGCAGAAATGATTTCAAATTAATATTGTTTAATCTTGCTAACGGTATGTTAGACGAAATTAATGCGTTACACAGATCCGTATTATATTCTTCTTGTTCTGAGTTTTGTGAAGTTGATGCTACACATTGACGTATAGATTTGCTGCACACATGCGGATCGCTTTAGTTTTTCACATTTTCCAATATGTGACGGAGTTTTAGCGTGTTGATCATCAGGTATTTTCTCTCAGAAGACACCTACAACAACAATTGTCATTTTATATCAAAAGTTAAAGAATTTAAAAACAATTGTAAAGCTTTTAGTAAAATTAAACTCACCAGTTTACTGCAGGCTCGACAAAATATTTTGTCGCCTTCCTTTACCAGTTCAGGATATGGCTTAATCCATAAAGAAATTTTGTTCGCTATACTCATTGTATGTACGCACAGTATTTAAAAACGTAACACAATTACATGCTGTTTCGCTCAAAGATATTCAATGAATGAATAGTTTATTTGGGAATTAATAATAATAGAGCGTATTTACCACATCCCTTCTGCTAGGCGAAATTAAACACGTGCAGTTCTTGGAAAAAAAGTATTAGAGGAACCAATGTAAAAGATTTATCGTTCTGAGAATTGTCGGTTGTCGATCTACATTAGGAATTACTAGGAATTTATCTAAGAAAGGATAAGAAAAAGCTTAAATATGCAATATATGCAACTTTTGTAAAAATATTCATAGAAATGCCTAAATATGTAATATATGCAATCACTAATTAGCCACTAATTAACTTCAATTAGTGTAATACGTCTACATATAGACTATAATTAAAGATATGCAAAAAATAAAATATATGCACTTTGCATATAATCCGGTCTCTAGTTATGACGATAAATCTAACGCGGAGTCACGCAGCTCGACTCGTTCAATATCGATAATTTTAGCGATTTAACATCTTCAACCCCCCAAGACATCGGACCCTTGCCATTATAAACATTAATGAATCGTGAACTTGGTATATATATACGGCGGAATAAATTTCCGACGTACAAACAGACCAGCAGACGATTCGGGCAAAGGTAATTGTCGTGTCGCTAGGGCCGGATGTGGAAAATGAGGAAAAATCCCAGGCACAATCAAAGTAATTTACATAACAAGAGATACGCCTTTTAAAACCATTAAAGGTGCTTTGGGAGGCACTTCATTTCGAACTTGGGAGTTCAGAAGAGTCTGCCACGTTTTACATCGGTTAACTTGAAAAGTGATGATCGCCTTTTATGCCTTATTGTAGTCGCACCTACACCTACCGATCTTTATTTAAAGATCTCATCGTGGGACACACGGGAAATGATTTAAAATTATTACGAGTGAAAACTGTTATGTGAGAGGGAGCGATTAAATTCCGGGGGAGGATCCGGAGATGTTTATAGTTCATATCGGCGTTAAATTCGATTGGTAAAAATACTTTTGGGGTAGTTAGCTTGTTCGGAACGGAATCGCGCTACGTTTTCAACTGCGGTCTCAGGTGTTTCAGAAAACCCGTCAGCAACGAAAATTACTAATCGATAACCCATTCCCGTGGTTTTCATTGCACTCGCCACAGCGTCATAATATCCAAAACAGCAAAACTACTCCCCAACCCCTGTTCCGCTTAGGTTGAGACGAATATGTCCTCTAACTTACTATGTACTAACAACCAACAAACTTGGCCGTTCACTTTGGGATTGGTGGAGGGGCAGTGAACTGCTTCTCTACCGAATAATTGAAATTCGTTATACGCATTTACAATAACAGTTATTTTGATAATAGCATTGTCAAATTGATAAATACAGGGTGATTCTCAATATATGCCACAAACTTTAAGCGCTGATTCCTGGGGTTATTTTGATCATAAAAGTTCATAAGAACATATGTGCAAAATCGCTTAGTTCTAAAGTTGTACAATGTTTAATAGTAAGTTAACATAGATTATAAATTAACAAAATAATTAGTAAAACAAAATTAACTTATTCTAACTGTTGAAAATGACCGCCCCCAACTACAATACAAGCTTCTATCCTCCGTCGTATTGACTGGCGAGTCCGTTCTAAAATACCAAAAGCTGCGATAATACGATTTCTCAATTCATCGACATTTTCAATGGGAGTCGTATAAACTAATGATTTAAGGTGACCCCAAAGATAAAAGTCCAAAGAATTTAAGTCTGAAGTCGAGGAGGCCACGGTTGTGGACCTCCCGTCCTATCACCGATCTGGATACGTATTGTCCAAAAACTCGCGAGCAACTAAACTAAATGCGCTGGAGCACCGTCATGCATAAAATACATTTGTAATCTTAATTGCAACGGAACTTCTTCTAGCAGTAGGGGTAGCTCCTCTTCAAAAAAATTGCGATATACCTCGCCATTTAACCGCATCGGTAAAAAAAAATGTGGACCTATCAGTGATCTCAACAATTCCGGCCCACACATTGACTGAGAATTGATGTTGATGACGGGCATTCGTAGTTCGTGCGGATTTTTCTTCGGCCATATGTGATTATTATGAAAATTAATAATCGCGTTTCTAGAGAAAGTAGCCTCGTCGGTGAAGAAATTTGAGCCAAATAGTCAGGATTTTGTGCGATTTTGTGTTGCATCCATTGACAAAAAGCTCTCTTTGACGGAAAATCTGCCGGTAAAAGTGCCTGCACCCGTTGAATGTGATATGGATACAACAGTTAATTTTTCAATATTCTCCAAACTGTGGCCTGACTAATGTTTAACAGAAACGCAATTTTCATGTTTAATTTATGTACCCATAATCTGTTCAATACTGAAGTTTATAAATGAATTTATGTACTGTTGTTTAGTCAAATAAATGCCTTTATTGTCTTCTGTAAGCAGCATTTTACTTTTTAAAAGTATTTATTAATGTATTTGTGTTATTAAATAGCTATTATAATATTATTCATAGTATTACCATTTAGTTTTTACATAGAACTATATGATATGATTGACCATTTTAATGTATCTGCAAAAATAACTACAAAAAAGACTTATAATGTTATATTATAAAAATGTCTTATCCATTATATTTTTCTGGCATTAATGTTTAATGTTAATATTGTAATTTTATTAAGTGAAGATAAATTCGTATAAACAGAGGGGCCCGATCTATCGAGGGTAACATGAAATTATAATATTAACATTCAATTTCAATAAGACTGATTGAGATTCTGTTTTATATTAATTAACATAACCTCTCGATAAACCTCAACATCATGTTTCTTGTATAATGCAGCAAGAACTTTTGGAGTAAATAAAAGATCCTGATAGAAACATTAGCGTAGATATATTTATAGAAACATTTAATTGCCACACTATATCAATATTTCTCTTTAACATATGAGAAATGTTACGGAAGAGCTGTACTTCAACATTAATCGTCATGTTAAAGTAATGTTACTCGAAGACTCCGTATTAACATACTGGGAAAATATTGTTTCGTAACATCGCTTAGGCGGACATTAAACAGTCGTAGAAATGTTACTGCATGTGGTACATTGTATATGTTTTGTAACATTTCGCGTTACACAGATCAACATTAGACGACGTTATAGTCATGTTATTTTGCCAAGTGGGTAACAACTGCACTAAATGTAAGTTTCGCCAACCGTTTTCCTCTTTTTTGTAGTTATTTTTGCAGATACATTAAAATGGTCAATTATGTATCATATAGTTCTATGTAAACACTAAATAGTAATACTATGAATAATATTATAAATAGCTATTTAAGTAAACGAAATACCTTAATAAATACTTTAAAAAGTAAAATGCTGCTTACAGAAGACAATAAAGGCATTTATTGATTAAAAAAAAAGTACATTAAATTCCATTTTAATAAACTTCAGTATTCGAAACAGATTATGGGGCACATAAATTAACATAAATAGAATCTAAACAAAAACTCACAACACATAAGAAAAACGCCCCGAATGCATTTTACTCCTTTGAACATTTTGCTGTTTTTCTATCAAATCTTTGTTTTGCATAACGAAACCATTCCATGACAGTTATTTCGTATTCTGTATCTGTGAGTACAATATTTTTCTAATTCTCTCTGAAATTAAAAAAAAAAAGACACCGTCAAAAATAGAGATCAGAAAAGCTATTTATTTTATGAAAATTGAGGATAAGCTGCATATTTTATATATAACACTGTTTATAATTATTGTAAACTTTGTATTTGATCAAGAATTACTATGAATTCTAAGAATGACATTACGTGACATTGCTCATCCCTTATAGCACAACAGGTAGGTTTTACTATAACATATATAGATTATGATATACATAATACATATCTGTCTTAAAGATCTTCGATGAATTTGAAAGGATCGACATACCTACTTTAGCATTATAAATAAAACTTACCTGATAATGTTGATTCATTATTGACGGGAATTTTTTCTCATCAAAACAATTGCGACGCACAATCCAAGATGGTCCTATCCACGCCCTGTCCAGTCACGATTACCGTATATTGTGAAAGAGGGAGTTCACAGGTTCACGCCAATTCGTGTATATCGCGTACGAAAAAAAACTTGTGATGGCAAGCGATATTAACTTTTACAACTGCGCAGTGCGCAACCACAACCCACTAACATGATTATTATAGGCTACAAAAAATGTTAAAAAATTTCATCACCGTTATTTACTTTATAGAGAAAATTTGCTCCATTAATTTTGTGTTTTCAAAATTCTAAATTTGCAGAAACATGCGTACCTATCTTACACTTTATAGAATGTAAATATGTTAATGTTACAAGCGCAAATGTTGTAACATTCCTTGTAATGATTCACCTTGTAAATATGGCAATGTTACAACTAAATATTACCTCAACATTTCTGACAACAAAGTCTTGTTTTTGCAACATTGTTTTAAAATATATTTTCCTGATTACATTGAAAAGTTACTGTAATGGCCTGCAATATTTCTATCATTATTTAATGTTGCTGCAAAATTTCAGTAACATGTTTTGGTTTAACATCGCTGTCTAGTAAATAATGTAATATTACTGGGATATCTGCAACATTACTTGCCAAGTGGGTACGCAAGATATTTATTATTGGAATAAAATTGCTTACACCTGTAGCAAAAACAATATTTCTATTTAGTTATGGAAAAATTCTGTGTATTTTTTATTCTCTTATCTATTAAACCGAATGGGATCAATATACACATTATTATTTTTATAGTTTGTACTATTTGTTCGAGAATAATCGAATTCAAAGGTCACGAATGTGGAATTCGTTCGCATTTTAGTAATCGCGAATGTCAAATGCACGAATGTTGAGGGATTACCGTACCTAATAAAAATTATTGATAAACATTACTCGACATACAGCTAGTACAATTCATGAATTTTAAATTGTTAATATGGTCGCTTTGGTAAGGTCTCCCTATATAACAGAAACCAATTCGGCCAGCGTTGTTTCCTTATTTATATAATAAACTACCCAATATAACGGGAATATCGGATTGTTGAATACATATTTAGTAATCTCACACAATACACTGGACGGCACGTATCACAAATATATCGGAAAATCACGTCCGGATAAATAATACAGTCTGGTGACGGTGCATTGTTGATTTTAGAAGGGTATATATCTATTTAAATATTTGTTTTTATAGATCATGGAATGGGGATAAATTAGCTTGATTGATACAAAATTCATTGAAATATTAAAATAATGAAATAACGACATCTCATGGATGATGCGTAAATCGCAATAATATAATGTTAGATTTCCGTATAAATCCTATTAGAAACCTGCGTAAATTACGTGGAACTTACGTCATTGATGAAGAGAGAGCAGATCTCTGTTAGTGTGGTTTTAATTTCTTTGTGTAGTTTCTTATTCTAAGCTTTAACTATTCTTTGATAGATAGCGCTGTTTAAACTGGATGCTGCGCGGATCAAAATGGTTGCCTATATTTAGGCTTAAAAACGACTGTTTTGTAGCGAATATTTTTACCTTCATTTCACCATTCATTCATGCTCGCGATGAATTCATAAACTGGCGGTGGTCGGTCGTAAAACCGAAAGGTCGTTATTTCTACATATTTCGTTTGTGTTAATTACGATCGGTTAATGATGCACGCCCGTGTTGGTGCTCCACTGCCAATAACTAATGATGTACTTTTACATACACGCCTTCTCCCATTTCATTCCATTAAGCCTTTTTGATGCTACATTATTTTTAATGGGAACTCGTTTTGTTTTGATGATCTGTACCCCCCCCCTCCCCCTCCGTTTCGCTGGCATATACTGGGAATAAGGGCGTGTTTCCTTTGAGCTGTTTATGCGTTATTTTTGCTAACCACCACTCACACCCCACAAGCTTCGACGTTCAGGCGGGGGATACATGGGAAAGCGTAAATACGTTTATAACGTACTTAATCTTTTCGTATAACTTGCCACCCTTTCTCTCGCCTTCGTTTGCATAATGTATAACGTTCCGAAACGTTAAATAAACAGAATACTACAAATATTTTATTTACGCATACTGAATACTGATGATAAACATACCATCCCCTCTTCACCTACAATATCCGTTTCTATCCTCAATATTCGTAAGCGTATCTTTTGTCTCGCACAAGTTTGTACAACAATTAGGATTCATAAACGGTTTTTATCGTCTCGTTTCCTCTCCATATGTAACTGCTCTTGTAGTCATCCTTTCCCAATGTTTCATTACACGCACGCACACGCGTACACGCGCGCAAATGGTATTCAATTCGAATTTAAAGCTAAACTATTATCGGTGTTTAATTCTCTGAATAAATGATAATAAATTCGGATGCAGGTACATCAAAGAGAATACATTCCTGCTCATTTAAGGGCGAGTTATATATATATATATATATATCCATGCATTACAGCATGCACACATTGAGCGAAATGGAAATGTTATTTCACCAATTTTTGTATTTTTAAATATTTATCCATTGATAGTTTAGCTAGTTTAGTTTAGTTTTTTATTCGTTCCTTAAATGTACAGAAAGTATAGAACACGTTAAAAATGGATACCGAAAAAGAAAAACAGTGGGCTACGTAAACACCACGAAAAACACAGACAAAAGTTAAAACCCTAACAGCCAGAAATATTACATAGATATTTTTAAAAATATATTTTATAAATATTTTTCGTGAGTTTTGAATATATTTTTCATATTTTTTTTCTAAATATTGATAAAATATTCAATTAAAATATTTATTCCATATTTTAAAATTAATGTAAGCGCTATATTTTTTCTAAAATATTTGTAAAATATTTATATGAAAATTGAGATTTTTATGCAATCTATTTAATTTGTCAAAATGAACTAAAATTGTTCTTGGTTATTTAGAATGTATAACGTCGATAACGAAAAGTTAAAATATACATAGAGTTGTCTAAAAGACAAGAACTTATTTTTTCACGCTCACCATACAAGTTAATAATCAATAATTCTGGCATCTTTTAAGGCATACTGAAGGTTTATCAAATTAATCACTATTTTTTAATTGAAGTGTTCTAAATAAAAAACAAACGTATTTATTATCATTTTATTTGAATAAGCCAATAAAAATGAAAAATACTCATTTTAAGTCTAGCCTTGGCTGGTGCCAGGTACAACCCTATGGCTTTTTCATATCTTCGGTAGTGGCGCTCTCATGGCGTTTCCTTGTGGCCTCTAAAACAATGCCAATTGTATTAGATCATACCATGAATAAAACATCGTACAACATTATCAACACCTACTAATACATTTGGAGCATTTACAATAATTGGAGTGGTAGCTACATTCTATTACATACGATACTTATTTTTACTTTATTTCATAATATTTGAAAGCATTCTACGTACAAATAACACAACGTATTCTAACCTCTATTTGAGGTTATGACGCTTAGCTACCGAGATGAATCTCTTAAGTAAATCAACTAGCAATTTATCTGGTAGATGCAGTACATATATGATGCATAAAATTCCAACAATTATATTATTAAACGATTTCTGTATATAGCGATATTGAGCATTCCAATTATCTTATAAATGCCATGACATGTTCAAAGTTTTGCTTGTATGTATGTAGGTAAAAGGGTGGTGTTACACTGCGACCTAAAAGATCTATTGTGTCCCCTATTCTTGCTGCTTTACAGCTGGCCTTCCAGTCCTATTCCTTTTAGAAAGTGTAGGATGTCAGAGGCCCCAGTCTAGGTAAGTCTCCCTCTTCGATTTCACATGCTCCCAGGTGAAATGCCCTCGAGTTGCATAGTGCTACGCAGTTTGAGAGGAGATGGATGGGTGTTTCATCCTGTTCCCCACAGAATCTGCATTCAGGATCTTTTTCCAATCCAAGCTTAGTCAGGTGTCCTTTCAGTCTACAATGGCCTGAAAGTATTCCTGTTAAAATGCGAACTTTGTTCTTACTCAGGTCAGAAGAATTTTACTCTGCCTCATTCCCTGCAGATTTTCCCAATAACTGGATTTTCTCTGCTCCATTTCTATTTTTAGTTTCTCCAGTATTGTACTGCTACTTAACCCGCAGAAGGGTTCAGGCCCTACAAAAGGCATTCCAGCCCCTTTCTTTGCGAGGTTATCCGTTATTTCGTTTCCTTCCACTCCTGTGTGACCCGGAACCCACAGGAGGGTTACTTTATTTCTTTTGCCTAGCTCATTTAGTTTCCCTAGGCATTCCCAGACCATCTTGGAGCTGATTTCATATGAGCTCAGCGCCTTGATGGCTGCTTGACTATCAGACATGATGATAATCTCCTGCTTCCGATAGTTCCTATCCATATTGAACTGAACACATCTTCCAATAGCGTGTATTTCCGCCTGAAATATACTTGGGTATTTTCCCAAGCTTTCGAAATATGTAGTTCTAGGCCCATATATTCCTATTCCAGTTCCTTCTGCCGTTTTGGAGCCATCAGTATACCATTTGATGGCATTTCTATTCAAGTTCAAGATGGTGTTATGATCCCACTCGCTCCTGTTACTTAGCTTTGTGGTGAATTCCTTCACAAAGCTAAATTTCTTTAACATATCATCCCGGGGCATATCCCAGGTTTGATCACCGTCCGGAGATTGACGCCTATGCCTAATCATTCCTTCCTTGATCATTCTTAGTGCGGTTCTTTTCGCCACGCCCTCTATTACAATGTGGAGGGGGGCAAGATCCAATACTACTTCGATGGCTGCTGTTGGGCAGGTTCTCATAGCCCCGTTATGCATACACATGCTAATCTTTGCACTTTCGAGAGATTAATTCTCGCGGTGGCCAATTAGTTCTTTTGCCTCCATGCTACTGATGCAAGGTGATGATTGGTCTCACTATCGCTGTATACAATCCAAAGCAGTATTTTTGGGTTGCATCCCCAATTTTTCCCTGCAAAGTTCTGCAGACCATCAGAGCTCTTTTGCCTTGTTGGTTACTTCAACTTCATGTTTGTTCCATAGAAGTTTATTGTCTAGGGTAAGGCCTAGATATTTAACTTCCGCTCTCCAGTCTATATTTTGCCCATCCAGTTTTATGGTTCTAAGATTGGATTTTCTTTTCCTGGTAAATGCTACTAGGGTTGTCTTAGTGGGGTTAACATTGAGTTCCATCGATTGACACCATCTTCTCGTGAAGTTCAATCCTCTTTGAACTATGTCACAGAGGGTAAAAAGTTTTGCTTACCTCGTAGTCACCACAAAAACTACAAACACCCCCCCAACAATTAATTACAAGTTAACCCTAATCTGCCCTAACGTACATACTATTTAAACTATAACATGTAACGGACAAACGAATGAAAACGTTGATGATACGCACGTGCGCGTATGCATTCTATGTACCTAATCCATAGACGCATAAACAATACTAAATCATATTATTTATATATTATCAAATTTAATCTTTAAACTATCATTTTAAATAGGTACATACCTACTTAATATGTATGCATGTTTTACCCATTTTATATTATTCGTCCTACGCGCCAAATGTACAAAGCAAAAATTCAATCTTTTTTTTTATATGAAATAAATATTTACAGAAATACAAAGCAAAATATTTTTGCAGAGTTATGAGAAATATATTGAGAAAACATTTGCAATAAAATATGATTAATGCTACATAACATATATATTTTTTAAATTTTTTCCTAATATATTTTCTATAATATATTTTATGCATATTATATTAATATAACTAATATTCAAGAAAGACTTAATATTTTTTAAATATTTATAAAATATGAAATAAATATAGTTGGTCACTGGGGAAACAACTATTCTAATGTTTCACATTCACAGTTTAAAAGGTATTTTAGACAATAAAAAGAATGTTTATATAATATTAGTTCTAATTTCTGTTTTCAATTCTTACAATTTAAAAAACGCAATTCTACAGGTACACTGAGTGATTCACGGCACCTGTCCATTAAAAGTTTTTGACTTTGCAATGATATCTCGATTTTGCAACTTTAAAGTTAAACATAGTGAACAAATTAATGTACTTCTACTTTTAACTGTAATAATTAGGAGTAATTTTTCCCAAGAATTTTTTTTCTCCTCACGCATGATTCGAACCTACATTCCCCCATTTGTCGGACGGGCGCTTTACCAATTAAGCTAAGAGCAGATGTAAGTTTGAGCGTTTGACCGAACATACGTCGATATTAGATCTTGAAAGGCCAGCAGGATGGCAATTATGCAAGCATTGCAAGCTTTTTAGAGTGAGAAATTGACAAATTAATGTAATTTGTTAACCAAATATTGCCCATATTTAACTCTCAATATTTAGTTAACTTAAACAAGATTTCGTATTATCAAATAAATCGGTTTTTCAGTGTATGAGTGTTTCTAAGGCCGTGGAGGAAACAAGTCAAGCACTTGATTGTAGCAAAAGAATGGTGTATTCTGTTCGCCTGTGCTACACCTCTATGTATAGGTTAGTGCAGAGTACTGGCCGAGCTGGAAGTACATATCTTGTGTAGAAAGATACTTAAAAGTATCTAAGTAGAATTTTGTATCATACTTTATCTAAGATACTTTTTAAGATATGGAAAAGTATTTTCGTGCAACTATATTGTTAAAAAGTATCTGTATCTAATATCTTAAAAAGGATCTAAGATACCACAAAAGTGTCCAAAGATACTTCTTACACTACAGATACTTCATAAGCGGTTAGCTATCTCATTATAAAATGAAGAAGCTGTGCATTTACATGGGAAACAAATGGGGTCGACGACATCAAATTGTTTATATATATACTAAAACAAAAGTACTTGATAATAAGCGAACTTCGTGATAAAATCGATCTATTAAAGCAACAAAAGTCACTTACTTAACAAAACTAAAGACAAGGATAGTGAGAAACGAACAGATAAACAAAACACTAAGTAGCTATAAACAAAAAGACAACAATTGTAATAAGTAGATACAAACATTAGATCGAGAATGAGTTCAAGCAACTCAGTAAAAATTGTAGTGACATAAAAAAATTATTGGAAATGTAAACAAATATAGTGCAACAGATAGTGTTTCTTTTTTCAAAGTTTAGCAATTTTCAGAAAATGTAGTTTTTAATTAGTATTTAATTAAGGGGGATTCTGCTTTAGAAGGCTCAAAAAATCGTTTTTTTTATTGCTCAAATCTATTCTTAATATATCTAAGAATATGTATGAAAAGTTATAGAGGCTAATTAGCAATATTTTCAAGGATACAGCACTAAATGCAGTGAGATGTCGAGCAGATATACGAAAAAAATTCAAACGGTCATTCGAAACAATAATATTTTGAATAGCTGATTAGCGTATTATCACTGTAAGTAATCGAAAATTAACATTTTTTTTTTGATCGTAAACTTTAAGGCGCGTTTTATCGAGTTTTGGTTTTTACGATTTTTCTAAGTTGGTGGGCGTGATTGCAAGAAAACTAGACAACCAACCAAAATGAACCAAGGCTTTTGTTAGCTCCAATTGTTCTTGTTTTTCTATTTGAACAAAAAAGATTCTTGAAAAAAGAATTCTAAGTAATTCTATTTTTAGCAAGTTGAAATGATTTTTTTTTTCCTGAAAAAGTACATTTATTTTCAAATCTGAGAAAAATTTTAAATTTTACAATTTTTGGGGTTTTCTTTAGTTCAGCTAGAAGAAAATACATGAGAGTTAAAATTTTCTTTGTCTTTTTTTTTGTTTCACACGAAAATTACGAGCTTCATCTTTCCCACCGATTGCAGACTGCAATTGTGAGATGTTGCACAAGTGTGCATAAAAATCGGCTGCGTTTAAATATTTTTCTCTCAAAAATATTTTTTTAATGTTCAAATATGCGATAAAATACCTTAAAAAGTTCGCTAGACTTGTTCATTTTTTTTCTGTCCTAAAAAAATCCATCAAAAACGGTTTTTTAAACCCTCCTAAAGCAGGATCCCCCTTAATAGTAGGCCCTGAAAAACAATTTTAACTTTAAAAGCATATAAGAAAGACAAAATATAGTTTAAAAAAATAAAATTTATTGAGTACAAGATAATCAAAAACGAAATGCTGTATGTATTATAAATATAAATATATTTTTATTAATACCTTCTTCCAAGCATATTATCAACGGTGTATTCACCTCAATTTCTTCAAGTTTAGATTTATCCTGAAAATTTTTAATAAATGCGAATCGAAGCCTCTTTATGTTAAACCGGGGTTTGGATGCAGTGATTAATTGTCTTTAAAAATTGTAACCGGTAAAACCGGTTTTTAAAAGCAGATTATTGCGCCATAAATAGGTTTTTCGAATTTAAAATACATAGCACTTTTAAAAAAGTAAATACGTATTGTTTTTAGTTTGAAACTGGTTTTGAAAATCGATTTTAAAAACTGAATTTTAAAAACCGATTTTTACTAAAAATCGATTAACCGGTTTTTGATATCCGGCGATTCCCGCAATACTAGTATATACATAAATAATGTTGTGATTAACTATTGAACTCAAATTTGCCGTCCTGCGGTCTTGCACATTTGCATGTATAAGTGCTTAATACCTACTTTACTTTTGTCATTAAATCCTAGAGTAAAACCAAAATAGTCTCTTCTTTACTTTACTTGTATCATCACTTAACAACGAAAACATAGCCCCCAGTAACGGCAAGACACTAGTCGTTTTATATTTCCAAATATTTAATGAAAGAAAAACGAAGACTTTCTGTTGTTTAAATTGAAAAGTTTGATACGGTAGTTTCCTGCGTGCCACTTGCACGTTGAAATCTTTAAATAAATGTATCATAACTTGCAGCAACAATACCGCCAAATGCTATTGAGATTAAGTTCCCAGTATATCATATTAGATATTCATACGCAGGTGTATGTCTATTATTTATGTGTGCTATGTAGCTAAGTACATGGTAATCATCTCAATACATAATTAATGCAAAATGAACTTACCTCAATCTTTATTTGCAAGACAAAATCAAAACCACACCATTCACATTTATGCGTTACAGCCATCAGTCTAGATGCCGCACTTGTATTCAAACTGCGTACCTCAAACGCTTGCGCGTTGTATAGTCGACGGCTATGTAATGCATTCTCGTAACGGGTTTAATTTTTGATCAAGCGACACAATGTAATGCAATGTTAAAAAAAAAACATTTTGTGTTCCAATCAAATAACAGATACATATATATATATATAATATATATAATCAGAATTTCATGTCCCTTGTATTGTCCATATTGTATTTTTACCAACATAAGGGGTTATATTCCACGAAATATGTTATTTTTCCTTGCTCCTAAGCAAATTTCCCCAAGTGGGGGAAAATTACTTCATTTATTGAAGTATTTTTCCATCAAAGTCGGTTTACCAGGCAAAATTACACCTAATTTGTGGTAATCTGATGTTTACCCTCTTTTTGGTGTAATTTTACCTTATATTTCATATGTTTTTTCACATACCAGTGAGGTAAATTTACCATCATTTTTTAGAGTGTAGGGGTGCCTGCGCGTATACTGACCATGGTATAGTCAGCAGTTCATGGAAAAGGCGCACGTATATAATATGGAACTAGAAATGTTGTTCATTGATTTTCCACAAGCGTTTGATTCGATAAAGAGAAAACAACTTATACTAGCACTAAAATATTTGGGAGTTGTCATCAAAGTAAGACGACTTATACAAATAACATTAAGAAAAGCGAAAATTAGTATAAAAACACAGAAGGGAGAAACAGAAAGCTTTGTAAAAAACAAAGGTGTTCGCCGAGGTGATGCTCTATCGCCAACACTATTCAATTTAGTACTTAAATATGTATATAATAAGAAAAATCGATGTAAAAACTGAGATCAAGATGAGAACAAACTATTGCTTATGCCGATGAGCTGGTATTAATAACAAAGAAAAAAACAAACATACCAATAAACAACAAAATCAAAAAACAAATTAAAGTCAGTCAGAATCAATTTCAAGAAGTGGACGAAGTATTTGGGGGTTACAATAAAAAAACAATGGAGAAACAAGTATAGAAGTGCAAGAAAAAATCAGGAAGGGAACAGAATATATCATTCCTGTAAAAATATGCTACAAACAAGATCTTGACGCGAGCAACAAAAATTAAAATACACACGGAAAAAAATTGTGTTCAAAAAACCAACAATTGTAGAACAGCTAAACTACAATTTGTCGTGGGAATACGCCTGACTTCAACTTATCTAAATTTCTACGACACGATCATAGTTAACGGATTGTATTTCTATTAATACAATATTGTTGGTAAAAATTACTGAAAAATCCATTCCAAGCGTTGACACAATACACTGTTGAAAATTTAACACTTTTTGACTAATTTAATAGTCAAGAGAGGTTCACACTGTTTTCGTGTTATTTTGTCGAGAACTATAGAAGTTTAAATTTGACAAGCAAATATAGTCAAGTATTGTCTATTGCTAAGGGGTTATTTTGTCCAACTGACACGTGGAATTATAAAATACTTCTAGTCACATTTTATTTGATCTAGACTAGACAAATTTACTAGCTGTTTAACTAAATGAATGCGATCTATTGGGTGTTTTAACACCATTTTCTAAACACAACGTCTTTTTAATATGCAACTCCTATTTCTTAGTGCTATAATATTCTCTCTTTAAGACGTTTTCTCAATTATAAATATGCAAAACCACTCATTCACAAGTTTTGGTTTCAACTAAACGTACCAATTTTAAAATGATTTTTGAGAACCATTATAAAATTAAGTGAATGTTTATGCTATTTGATTCAAGTCTAAACTAATTGCGTAAATAGATGTTCCCAATACATCTTTAAGATGTTGAAATTTTTTATGCCCACTGGAATTAACATTTAATAATACGAGGTTACACTTTGCAAGTCAGTCACATTTGGTGGTTTGTTTGGATATGTTAATACGGAGAATCAAACACGAAAACAGATACACGTGCAATGCAGGTAGTGCGTATAATGCAATACTGTATTAGAATAGGTGGGGTTTCTATATTTCTATCCGAGGGAAAAATTCTGATTGGTTGACGCTTCTGAATGTCTAGAAAAATAGTCAATCCTCATATCTGAACAAAGAATTCACACGAAATTCTAGTAATTTCTGTTCTATTAAATACGCGTAGTCAACTCGTCTGGCAAAGTTTGGAAAAATCAACACTAAAATATTTGACTAGCGCAAAATTAACGCCAACACCGTAATATTTTCAACAGTGTAGCGTATAAATTTTAGTTACATACATTGTACGAAAAATCACCTTATTAGGAAGTGAAACTTAATATAAATTTTCTTACTATTTACTACACTTCTGTGTGAAAAAATACAACAATGTTACTCTAATGATTGCTACAAGCTTTCAAGATAAAGTCAAACGTTATTGTTTCAGATAACACTACAATTTTGTAGTAAGGGTTACTCTTAGGTGTTGTATCAGTAATAACACATTTAAATGCAAAAATTTATTCATGTATGAATAAATAATATAATATTAAAATATAATAGTGTGATGAATATATGACATGTAAATATATTTTTTATACATTATGCGAAAAACAAAAAACTTCAACACACCATTTAGGTATCTAATCGAATATAATACACGTATCAGCGGGAAATAAGTTTCAAATCAGCAATAACTCGTGGTATGATTTGCAGGCGCATATGACATGACCTGTACAATGAAAAGTATTCCTAACTGGGCCTCGATTATTTCGAACACTCAATACAGTAGAAGTTCCTTAATGTCATCGAAGTTAAATTCTTGAAGCATTCTTCATTTACTTCGTTATCTAAAACAAAAATGAGTTAAGGTTAGATAACACGAATGTGTTCTTCATCATAAGCAATTGGAAATAGCGTATAAATTATACTTTTAGTTATTCTTAAGAAGTATTGTTAGTAAAATTTTAACCATCACCCACTATAAGTTACACACCCAGCAAGATACAGCCACTAGTATAAGAAATATGCACTTATTGTTAGATTAAATTAAATTTATATCGTTTTCAATGAAGACAAATGCATTTACAACAGTATTAACTCAACACAATCCGTTTGATGTTTTGGTGTAAGAAAACTCAGACGCTTAACTTTAACCAGAATATCGAGCATTTTGACTGATACCGCATAGTTAATATCTATGGATGTTTAGATTAGAGGATGAAGTTAATTCGTTTCGTAAATTGACAAAACTGATTTGTTGTTTGCAGAAAAGAGTTGAAGTCGAGTTAAATATTTGATTCCTTAAATTTGGAAACCTAATTTATTCATATCACATTCTATATTCTAAACTTAAGCATTCTAATAGTTTGAATTAAATAAAACATCTTCCATTAATTATCTTAGATACTGAAGTCATACTATTTAACTAGTGAAATAACAATTGGTTTCATAATTTAGCTTACAATTTTGCAAGAAGTATAACACACAGTAAGTAATTAAACATACCTATAAATGATTTGGGTATATCTATTTTACTGCAATATACACACAAAAAAAAACTTAAAATAGCAACCTCTAATCAACAAAGCAATAAAATGATACATAAATCAAATTATGGCGGCTGGTTTCCCTCCATACAAGTAAATTTTGGTTTGGCGTTAAAATAACTTGTGCAATTTCTTTAAAATTTGAATATAGAATTCTTATTGGCTACTATCTGAAACTGTGTTTAAATGACACCTGGTGGCACGTTTAGAGATTTATTTGAATTATTATACATTAAGGAATGTATTTAATATAAAATATATTTCAATTTTTTTGTTGCTATAAGCATTTATTTCTACCAGTGGCATGGTAATATGCCTATTAGCTTCTAAATGAATGCATACAAATAAATTGGCAGTCTGCTGATTGTTTGTGGGAGACAATGTCGGCATTCTGAGTAGGAATACGATACATATCAGTAAGCGTTTCCACTACACAAAGTGACGGCCGTTCCGTAATATGTTACCAATGTAGTGTTAACGCATTTGAGACGAATTGTCAACAGTTCCCAAACCGTTTGGGGACTGTTACGTATACTGAACGCCGCCATGTCTGTGTAGAATGCCGTTACATATATTGCCGATATATCTATATTGCCGTTCTATAATATTAAACTTTAAATTTGTCTTACCTTTAAGCACATCCAGTAGTTTTTGCAGATTCCACTGTTGTACTTTGATTACAACAAACTCATCTATCGCTCCGAAATATATCTAATAGTTGCACAAACCACGTCAGCAGCTCAAAATGCTCAAATGGCCGTGTAAACTATGATATAAATTGACTATCCGTTAAAAATTTGATGGCGCTGTACTCGAATAACGCCCTCTGACGACTGCAGGTATTTCATTGTTAGCTTTTACCATTCTAATTCGCCATTGGTGTATTTAAATTAGACCACTTATTTAGAAACAAAAATATGAAAAAAATAGGAAGTTTTATGTCAAAAATTGCCACAATCTTGTCGTGTACGTCTCGACACAAACATTGTTGAAAAAAATGTCACAGTTGTGTGAAATTATACAACAAAAGTTTAACCACAATTTTAAAGAATTATTCGCGAAAACAACATGTAATAATTAACAAAAATCTGTGATAAGTAGAGACCGGATTATATGCAAAGGAAAACTGGAATATATGCGCATATATATGCATTGATTTTTGAGAAAATATAAACCTGGGGCATATATGCAAAAAAATTGCGACAATATGCAAAATTTTTACACAAAATAAATAAGAGCAGAAATTTAAACATTAACTTTATTGCACAAAATTTTTTCACAACATATTTCTAAAACAATTTATAATTAAATGTTTTTCAAAATTGTGTAAAAGAAAGTTTTCTCTTCTATCAGAATACATATGTATTCAGGCTTCTTTCAACAACCACAGATGTAATTGGTGCATTTTTTAACTTTGCAATATATTCTAAATTAAAATTAAAGTCGAAATCGTTTACTGTTTCACCTTCCAAAATTTTCTTAACTTTCTTCAATTTTAAATACCCCGCCTTTTTATTTATCACTTTTTTAAATTTATCGTATATAGAATTACCTATTGTCCCCTTAACCTTCTTACATAGCATATCAAATTCGTCTACTATTTCGACTGATTCCGAGAGCGACATCCCTTGCGTTTCTAGTTTACGAATGGAACTTGAAACAAAGCTATAATTTGACTTAATATACAAAAGGTTTTGTAGCAATTCTGTTGATGTTACTCTTTTTACAGTTTTCTAGAGCAATGTAGTCAGCAGTGATTTCAAGAATTACATTTTTTATTCCTTCAAAATTATCGGCGAAAAAAATTGTAGCCTCTAACCATGTACCCCATCCCGTAATAATTGGGGAGGTTCAGGAGGCAACTTAACACTGGGAAGTCGCTCCTTATAAAATTGGATTCGTAAAGGTGCTTTTAAAAATACTTTTTTGACATTGCTAATTAAATCATTAATCACAGGGAATTGATTCCTAATGTCTTCGGCTACACGATTGATCTTATGAGCTAAACAAGTGGTATGAATAATGTCACTGTAATTTTTTCTTAAATTTTGCTTAGCTTTGATCATGTATGGTGCAGCATCGGACAACATTAGTAAAATTTTTTCAAGGTATACTTTCAGGTAAAAGGAAATTTGATAAACCTTCTTGAACGAATTGGGCAATTGTCACATTATTTGTTTTTTTAAGTTCTTTACAATAAATTAAATATGATTTGCCTACAATATCTTCATGAAGAATTCTTATTAATAAATGGGCAATATAACGGCCACACTTATCCATACTTTCATCAGCCATGATATAAATAAAATTAATCCCTACCAATTGTTGAATTTCGGCTATTGTTTGCTGGTAACAATATGTGACATAATTTTTTCGTAAGGTACTTTCGTCAGGTATATTATGTTTCCAATATTTTTGCAGAAATAATTTCAAATTAACATTGTTCAATCTTGCTAATGGTATGTTAGACGCAATTAATGCGTTACACAGATCCGTATTATATTTTTCTTGTTCTGAGATTCGTGAAGTTGATGCTACACATTGGCGTATAGATTGCTGCACACGTGCGGATCGCTTTAGTTTTTCACATTTTCCAATATGTGATGGAGTTTTAGCGTGTTGATCAATCAGGTATTTTCCTCTCAGAAGACACCTACAACAACAATTGTCAGTTTATATCAAAAGTTAAAGAATTTAAAAACAACTGTATGGCTTTCAGTAAAAGTAAACTTACCAGTTTACTGCAGGCTCGACAAAATATTTTGTCGCCATCCTTTACCAGTTCAGGATACGGATTAATCCATAAAGAAATTTTGTTCGCTATACTCATTGTATGTACGCACAGTATTTAAAAACGTAACACAATTACATGCTGTTTTGCTCAAAGATATTCAATGAATGAATACTTTATTTGGGAATTAATAATAATAAAACGTATTTACCACATCCCTTCTGCTAGGGGAAATTAAACACGTGCAGTTCTTGGAAAAAAAGTATTAGAGAAACCGATGTAAGAGATTTATCGTTCTGAGAATTGTCGGTTGTCGATCTACATTAGGAATTACTAGGAATTTTTACTAATAGAAAGGATAAGAAAAAGCTTAAATATGCAATATATGCAACTTTTGTAAAAGTATGCATAGAAATGCCTAAATATGCAATATATGCAATCAGTAATTAGCGCTAATTAACTTCAATTAGTGTAATACGTCTACATATAGACTATAATTAAAGATATGCAAAAAATAAAATATATGCACTTTGCATATAATCCGGTCTCTAGTGATAAGGTTACATAATTATGCTAATTACTGCCACAATATTTTCTCGACATATTGTTGTATATTATTCCAAGAGATTTTTCCGTGTATAAATACCGGCATTGCTATATGCTACAGAAATAATGACTCTGACAAAAAAAGAAGAAAACACATTGTAAATAACAGAGAGGAAGATTATGAGAAGAGTGTTGGACCTTATTAAAACTGAAAACGGAATATATAGAATAAGAAAAAACGAAGAAATAGTGCATGAATTAAGTGGAAAGGACATCGTCAAATTAGTTAAAGTAAAAAGAATAGAATGGCTGGGACACGTTTGGAGAGCTGGACCAGTGTCAACAATAAAACCGATGGTGGAACGGAGACGAAGCAGTGGACGAAGGAGAGGTAGATCGAGACTGAAGTGGATGGAGGAGCTGGAAGAGAAACTACTGAAGATGGGTATTCGCAATTGGAAAAGAAAAGTTCATAACAGAGGAATGAAGGAGGATCATCCGAAGTGGAAGAAGCTGCGCACGCGTCTAGCAGGCAATATTTGAAGCAACTCAGCATGGATTGTGAAGTCATACATATTCTCTTCTGGTCTAAAGAGTTGCTAAAAAAAAAAATTATTTCTATAGCATACGGAATTCTAAAAAATGATTGACCGAAATTAATGATGATTGCGATGATTTGATAATCATCGCATTTTACAGCATTTTTGCAGAAGCAGTTAGATGATGTCACACCAGAGTAATTGAGTAATATTATAGAAAATAAGTCATCAATTTATATTTAGCTACGGGCAAATTTGGAGTCTGAACGTGTGAGATTGACTTATTGCTTTCCTGTATTGTATTTACCTAATTCCAGTGCAGAAATATAAATAGTGTCGCTGTCGATAGTCGATATATAAGCAGCAGTTGAAATATGCAGTGTGAGAATTATAAGTTGTGTTAAGAAAATATTTGTATATTTTATGCTAATATGCTTTATGTTAATGAATGTTTAAATAGAGTTTTTTTTCTTTCTGCTACATACGTAGATGTGTTGGTCATATATAAGATGGAATATTTTCTATTTATTTTTAAATATTTCTTCCATATAATATGTTAATTAACATCTTACATATCTCCAGTAGTTGGAAAGGTGTCTTAAATTCGAATTGGTTTATTCATATTTATGTGACGTGAAGTAAACATACCTACTAGTGGAAAATCACTAAATATTAGCAGACCCTTTACCCCTTATTTCGTTAAATGGGCCGAAGGAGTGATTTCAAGAAATACATTTTTTATTCCTTCAAAATTATCGGCGAAAAAAATTGCAGCTTCTAACCATGTACCCTATCTCGTAATAATCGGTTCAGGAGGCAACTTAACACCGGGAAGTCGCTCCTTATAAAATTGGATTCGTAAAGCTGCTTTTAAAAATACTTTCTTGACATTGCTAATTAAATCATTAATCAAAGGGAATTGATTCCTAATGTCTTCGGCTACACGATTGAACCCATGAGCTAAACAAGTGGTATGAATAATGTTACTATAAAAAAAAAAATAATTTTGCGTGGCTTTTATCATGTATGGTGCAGCGTCGGACAACATTAGTAAATTTTTTTCACAAGGTATACTTCCAGATAAAAAAAGAAATTTGATTAACCTTCTTGAACGAATTGGGCAATTTGTCACATTTGTTTTTTGAAGTTCTTTACAATAAATTAAATTTGATTTACCTACAATATCTTCATGAAGAATTCCTATTAACAAATGGGCAATATAACGGCCACACTTATCCGTACTTTCATCTACCATGATATAAACAAAATTATTCCCCACCAATTGTTGAATTTCTGCTATTGTTTGCTGGTAACAAGATGTGACATATTTTTTTCTTAAGGTACTTTCGTCAGGTATATTATGTTTGCAATATTTTTGCAGAAATAATTTCAAATTAACATTGTTTAACCTTGCTAATGGTATGTTAGACGAAATTAATGCGTTACACAGATCCGTATTATATTGTTCTTGTTCTGAGTTTCGTGAAGTTGATGCTACACATTGACGTATAGATCGCTGCACACATGCGGATCGCTTTAGTTTTTCACATTTTCCAATATGTGATGGAGTTTTAGCGTGTTGATCAATCAGGTATTTTCTCTCAGAAGACACCTACAACAACAATTGCCATTTTATATCAAAAGTTAAAAAATTTAAAAACAATTGTAAAGCTTTTAGTAAAATTAAACTTACCAGTTTACTGCAGGCTCGACAAAATATTTTGTCGCCATCCTTTACCAGTTCAAGATATGGCTTAATCCATAAAGAAATTTTGTTTGCTATACTCATTGTATGTACGCACAGTATTTAAAAACGTAACACAATTACATGCTGTTTCGCTCAAAGATATTCAATGAATGAATAGTTTATTTGGGAATTAATAATATATAAAACGTATTACCACATCCCTTCTGCTAGGCGAAATTAAACACGTGCAGTTCTTGGAAAAAAGTATTAGAGAAACCAATGTAAAAGATTTATCGTTCTGAGAATTGTCGGTTGTCGATCTACATTAGGAATTACTAGGAATTTTTTACTAATAGAAAGGATAAGAAGAAGCTTAAATATGCAATATATGCAATTTTTGTAAAAATATGCGTAGAAATGCCTAAATATGCAATCACTAATTAGCGCTAATTAACTTCAATTAGTGTAATACGTCTACATATAGACTATGATTAAAGATATGCAAAAAATAAAATATA
This sequence comes from Protaetia brevitarsis, assembly GCA_004143645.1. NCBI lineage: Eukaryota > Metazoa > Arthropoda > Insecta > Coleoptera > Scarabaeidae > Protaetia > Protaetia brevitarsis. The sequence goes on along the minus strand of RXPK01002690.1, from coordinate 26,742 downwards.
TGCACTTTGCATATAATCCGGTCTCTACTGATAACTATTGCGAACCTGTGAAAATACTGTTAAAGTTAAAAAAAAAAAACTATTATAGTATCTATTTGAAAACTTTCTATGGACTTAAGGTACATGGAAAATAGATTGGCACCAAAAGCATATAATAGAGAATAATCAGAAATTCACTCCAATGTTATTCCCTATGGTCACGATTTTATTTTGTGTTATCGCTTATACGACCGCCACGAGTCTGCATATAGAAATATAGCAGCGCGCAGTCGCTCCGAAAGGACGCCAACAGTTGTTTGAGAAAGCATATAAACATCGCCAAAATTTAATTGAAAAAGGATAGAATATCTGTCCACATTTAATCACCAGAGTCAAACTTCTGTTATTCTCTATTGTGTGCCAAAAGTACTCCGATATACGTACGAAAGAGGAGGGGGCGTTAGTTAGCTCATAGATAAGGCAAGGGGTGGTGGATCAAAAAAAGTTTGAGAACCGCTGCGCTAGATAACAGTACCAGGTCAACAACCTCGCGTGCGGTCGTTGTTGTTGTATTTTTCTGTTTTGTGTCGTGTGTGTGTTTGTTGCTTTATATGTTATAATGAACAGCATCCGTAACCTATTAAATAAAGCATTTTCTTCGTATTCCTCAGAGGAAAAACTCGAAATAAAACAACTAAGATGGCCGCTACCGGATATAGACATTTCGGAAACTCAAAATGTTTGTGCGTGCGCTTCTAAAATACGGACAAGGAAATTTAATAGAAACATTTACTTAAAAAACGATCCGGATTTGTGGTTGCGACGAAAAGCAAGTTGTTTTTGTTTTCCTTGTGTTTTATTCGGAGAGGAATTAACATGGGCGAAGGACAATATTACGGATTTGGTGCGCATTTGGGGAAAGAAAATGCATGAGAAGTCCAAGGTGCATTTGAATTTTTTCTATGCTTGGTAAGTTAAATTATTTTAACTCAATTAATCTCAGCCTATGGATACGCAAAATTAGAACACAATGAAAGAGTTGACAAAAATCGATATGTATTAAACATAATTATAAATTGTGGTCGATTTTGCGGCACACTAAAATTAGCCTTTTATGAGGACACCATAATCTATAATTTAAAGTTTTATTTGATCCCCGTAACTTTTCTTAAAGTTTTTATTTAACATTTATGTGTTTATGTATCTACCTACGTGTACTTTAAAGACTAAATACTTACTGCAATTCAGAAGTATTTATATTTAGATATATAAATATTCCTGAACTTAACGTACTTTTCATTTTAAAATGGCTTCTAAATTTGTCTACATTAATTTTTCCGTATCGGTATTATTTTATAAATAAAAACACAAGTTAAACTTAATATGTTACTACATGGTTTATTATCTTTTCATTTCTTCCAAGCAACTAAATATTTATTTGAGTATTAATTGCTGCTGTATTTTTAGAAGAAGAATGTTTTAGGAAGAAATATGCTTGTTAAACCATTACATGTTTCAAATACCGTAAAATGGGGTGAAGTTGACCAATTTTCAACTTTAATTAAAATAGGTAGTATGTAACGTTGAAAGATCAAAAAATATTTTCTGCTGTGACATGGGTATTGATATCATCTACAAATATAGTAGTTAAATATATAATATTTTATAGCCATTAATCCAAAAAAAAAAATTATATTTGCTTTCGGTCAACTTCACCCCGTTGGGAGTGAAGTTGACTACAGATATACTTTGCTCTTTAAAAATGGTTTTCGGATAATTGGGGTTGACTTGATCTAAATAAGACAATCTCTAACTTACAACTGACAGTATAAACTGTCAAAATGAGATTAGGTGAACCCAAAGTTTATCGCAGGGGGGAACTTTATTTTGACCTTGACATGTCAATTTTTAACTTTAAGTGAATGTTTGTACCAAAATAATTACATAAATATCTTGCAAATTAATAGTACAGTCTCCTTGCAAATAACTTTACGGAGTTTTTTTTCTTCATTTAGTCAAATAATTGACATTATACAAAGAAATGTCGTCTTCATCTTCTATACTGGGCCGAATATATCTCGTTTTAAAAAATTAACATGAATTGCCTCGCCATTCACTGATAATACTTTGCCAATACAATGTCTGACAGTCCTTTTGGTTTGGTATTCTACAACCACCCATGAATCCTCTTCTATTTTGTGAAACTGTGTATTATTAGTTTCTCCGTCTCTTTCTCCTTCAGTTTCTTCTTCTCTTTCTTCTTCTGCTTTTCTTTCTTCTTCTTTCTCTTCTGCAGAACTTTGTTCGCTTTCGCTTTGTTCAACAATTTTCCTCCTTATGATTTGAACTTTACTTGTAGTAGGTAGGAACTCGTCTTTCCTTTTTTCAGGAGAATCTTCAAATGCAACGGATCTTCCGGGAATAACATTTAACTTCTTTCTTTTTGCTACAGAATCGCGTTTTTTTTAGGATAATCGACTATTACTTCTATTATAGTTTCTTTGAGGACGTCTTCTACATGAGGAATTTTGTTTAAAAGTCTGTCTTTGGACAAAGGAAAAATTCCACTTGAATAAAACCCTTTCTGAGCTTAGGACGGCACTGCCTTTGATTGATTTGTTAATGGTAAAAATTATTTTTGATGTTCACAGTTATTACTTACTTTTACTTTATATTCCTCCCGATTTGGATACGGCCTCACTGGAGTACTTTTTCGATTTGCTTGAAATTTTTATATTGGATAAACATGTTGTTATAGTAGGTGATTTTAATCTGCCTAACTTTACTTCTGAACCTGCCTGCTTCGATTCAAAATTGAATTTATTTTTGTCCTTTATGGAATCGTTAAATTTTCGGCAATTTAATTATGTCCTCAATTGTAATGATAGGACACTGGATCTGGTTCTTGCTAATTTCAAGGATGATATTCACGTAACTCATGACTCGCAACCCCTTATTCCCGAAGATAGTCATCATCCAGCGCTAGATATATTGGTACCGAACGCTAAACAATTGGAGCAAATCACTTTCCCGTCTAATAACAATACTAGATATAATTTTCGCAAGGCTAATTACATTAAACTCTATTCTGACTTATCTACTACGGAATGGTCTTTTGTCGATAATCATATTAACGTCAACCCGGCCGTTGATGATGTTTATAATCAAATATATGCTATATTTAGTGAATCTGTTCCTCTCTCCCATTCAAAGCATAGAAGCTACTAGCCTCCTTGGTTCTCAACAACCATCAAGAAGAACTTAAAATTAAAGTCGTACTATCACAAAAAGTGGAAAGCAACTCAAAACGACTATTTCAAGCTTGAGTTTCAGAGACTTCGCCGTCATTGAGATTAATCATGCATATAATTCATACATACATAGCACTGAATCCAATCTAATTACTGATCCCCGTGCTTTCTGGCAGTTTGCTCGTTCTAAGCAGGGTGTCACTAGAATTGCTGGTAGGGTTCATGATTCAGTGAACGAGTATGAAGATCCACAGTCTATTGTCAACGCGTTCGCTACAGCATTTTCTAGTACCTTCTCTCCCGAATCACTAAACGCTGAACTACCTGATATTATCTCAAATTTGCCACCATTATGCTTACTCTCCGTTTCGGAAGACGACGTAATCCGTGCTATTAAGAAATTAAAAAACAAATTAACGGCCGGCGAAGATAATATTCCTTGCTTTTTAGTTAAGGATACATTTTTGCAAAGCCTTTATGTAAAATTTTCAATTTAGCATTACGTACGTGCACCTTCCCCGATATCTGGAAGATTGCCAGAATTTCACCAATTTTTAAAAGAGGTGACAATTCCGACATTTGCAATTACAGACCTGTTGTACTTTTGCTAAGGTATTTGAAATGTTGATCCATCAATGCATCTCCTACGCTGCCAAACCTTTCCTCTCTACTCTACAACATGGATTCATGCCCGGCAGGTCTACTACAACTAACCTATCTATGATATCACAAGCTATATCACAGTCTCTTGATGAAGGTGGTCAAATGGACATAATTTACACGGACTTTTCTCGTGCGTTTGATTTAATTGATCATCGCATTTTATTGGAGAAGCTAAGCAGTTTCGGTATTGGCAAATCACTTCTTTGTTTATTTAGATCGTATTTACTCAACAGAGTGAACTACGTTTACTTTAATGGATACAGGTCTCATCCTTTTCTCTCTACGTCGGGAGTTCTCCAAGGGTCGAATTTAGGTCCGCTATTATTTAATATCTTTATCGATGACCTTATTAAATCTATCTCCTGTCCCGTGTTAGCCTACGCGGATGTTATTAAAATATATAGTACTATAGGCTCCTCATCTGATATTGCATTACTTCAGGACAACCTCAACAAAATATATCGATGGAGTTTACGCAATAATCTGCGTTTAAATATAGACAAGTGTTTTGTTGTGTCATTTACTAGAAAGGTCTTCAAAGTGGAATCAGATTACACAATCAATAACATTGGTATTACTCGACAGTCATCAATCAAAGATTTGGGCGTAACATTTGATGAAAAGCTTATGTTTTCCAATCACATTGTAAATATTTCAAGTGCAGCTTATAGGTCTCTTGGTTTCATTATCCGGACATGTAGGGATTTTCGTAATACCGAGGCAATTAAGGCTCTTTATTTTGCTCATGTTGTTTCCAAGCTTGAATATGCAGTTAATGCTTGGCATCCACTCTATGACGACAAGTCGATCTTCTAGAACGAATACAGCGAACATTTTTGAAGTACCTTTCTTATAAAAGTGAAGATCACTATCCCGCGCGTGGAATAGACTATACTGAATTATTGGAAAGGCACAACTTTATCTCGCTTAGAGATAGAAGGCAAAAAATTAGCATGACACTTGTACTGGACATCCTTACGAATTGATTGATTACGATTGGAATTCCACGTGCCCCGTCTTCAAGCCAGATCGAGTGAATTTCTCTGCATACCAACGCCTCGAACTAATGTTCTGTGGAAAGCACCCCTGGTCCATGCAGCGCGGAACTTTAACTTCTGGATGTGGTTTGCCTTAACATTATATTTATTTTTTGTTCATGTACTTACAATTATTACCCTTATTGGATTGTAATCTGTTGGGTATTTAATAAATATTATTATTATTATTTTTTCGTGCCACAGCATCATTTGGTCAAATATTTTTTTCAGTAGTCTGGGAAAAATACTTTTTTCTACAGATGATAGGTTTGGATTACACTTTTTCCACTCTTGCAATATTTGTTTCTGTTGGGTATTTTTAATGTTTTCATTCATTAACACCTTTAGTTTCTAAAAAATGCTTTAATAAAACTATAAATCATTTCAACCTCTGACATACATAAAAAAACTACATCATAGAACGTGATAGAACAATCTCTAGAATTTTCTTACAATAGTTGTTGCCAACCTATGCAATATATTAAACACTTCAAATATATATATCCCTAAAATGCATATTTCACAGTTTCCAATAATTTTTCATTGGCCCGAAGAAACTTACATCGAGTGGTTGGCATAAGTGTGTAGCATTTGGTGGGAGGCATACAAAATCAATGCTGTTCTCTTTGCAGAGCTTAAGAACTTCTTTTGTGAAGTGGAATGACAGATTGTCTCCAATTAAGACTTTTTTCCCTTTTATAAGTTGAGCATGAGGCAAAAAACAGGTTTTGAACCAGTCCATGGAGCAGATAGCATCAAACCAACCGTGGTTAGAACGATTATATCGTGTTCCTTTCGCACAGCATCTCTTTTCACAGCAAGGAGCTCCCCTTGGACCATTTTCACGCCAAGAATCCCACATGTTCGCAGTCTTATACACAACGGATGGTAGTAAAATATTACCGCTTACAGAAATACCATGTGATTCAAAATGATTGTCGTAAGAAAAAAACTGCTTTCCGGAAAAATTTATCTATACTTATTACCAATTTAATGAGCAAAACATACAAATTTCATACATTAAATGAATTTTCTTGACATTTAGCGACATTGGCGTGCGTTTAGTAGTATCTTTCGATTATTTATCTTATAATTTTTTTCAAATCGTTTATATTTACATCTAATATCACCAACAGTAGTATTTCTGAATACTGTAAGAAAATAAGGGAATTTATCTGTGGTAATAGCTCAACAAACAGGTAAAAAATCAATATTAACATTAAGGTGAAATAATTTATTACATTTTATAATTCTATAGGCTTATCTACACTTCAGCGCAATGAGCTGTCAAAAGAAAGTTACATTTTCATCCCTATAACGTTTCTACGGTGCAGGAATTATTACCATTAGATCACGATAGGCGATTGGAATATTGTCATTGGTTTAAAACAATTTAGGGACGATGACTTGCTAAACAAATCATTTTTCTCGGATGAAGCCTGGTTTTATCTAACAGACTATATCAATTTACAAAACTATTGTATCTGTCTGCAGAAAATCCACACGAATTTCGAGAAACCGCAATTGCATTCCCGTAAAAAGTTGGAGTTTGGTTAGCTATGGTCCAGGCAAACGAATAATACGGCCAATTTTCTTCGAGAAACTAACAGCCCAACGTACCAACAGATGTTGTTTAGGAATTGTTTATTGCAGAGTTACAAGAAAATGAGCTGAAGCAGGTTATTTTCAGCACGATAATGCTCCAGCGCCATTACTGCTCGACAAACCTGCAATATCGTTAACAGTTTTGTTGCTGACAGTTCGTTAGAGCACAAAGATCCACCAAGATCGCCTTGATCTAACCCCTTAGATACTTCATGTTCGCTATCTAAAAAATAGGATCTATAGAAAACCGCATGCATACCATAGAAGAACTGAGAAGATGCATTTTGTCACTTAATAATTATACTAATTGTATGTTTATAATTTAAAGTAATAAATAAATTTAGTTAAACACCAGTTAGTACTGAATTGTAAATCAAATTAGTAAAGTTAAATTAATTACATTCATTTTTACAAGCAGAAACACCAATCCTAGTCGTTTATATAATGCGAGTTCAAATATTAGGTTACGTTTTCCTTATTTATGACAGATCCGTTTACTTTCTTATGTTCCAACACTGACTTAGTTCAAACCTTCATTACAAACACGCGGCATATACCTATATCTTGTTACTATCTATAGGAGCGGATTTGACAATCATTTTGAATCTCTGTGTACATAGCATAATTGTCACGGTACTTTTTGAAAAATTTATGACATTATCTGGATATTTAACACATCTACGGAAAATTTGTGGACGCTTTGTGCCCTCTTTATGTTTATATACTCTCGGCATATTATCGTCTGCAAACAACAGCGGCTCAAAATCAACTGAATGCATACGGAAAATAAATAGCTGGACAAATCTTTGCAGGTTAAGAATTCTATTTCTGAGCGCAAATATGAAGACTACAAACAGCTAGTTTCTAAACTGAAATCCTCAATGTGATGTAATAAAGAAATGAAGTACGCGTGCTCTCGATTATTTTATGCCTGTTTTATATGTTAAAAGTTTCCAAGTTGTTTCCTTCGTCAAACTTTTCCGATAAAATGGCAACACTGTTTAGGAACATTGTGTATACTTAATATAAAAACAACTTAACTTGTTGCTACATGGTTTATTATATTTCCGTTTATTACAAGCAACTAAATATTTATTTGGGTATTAATTGCTGCTGTATTTTTAGAAGAAGAATGTTTTAGGAAGAAAGCTGCTTATGAAACCAGTATTTCTTTCAAATAATTGTTTTTTGAGCACCTGATAGATATTTATTTGTCACTATTTAAGGTAATAATTACTCTGAATTAATGCATGTTTATTAAGGACAAAGAATTCTGTTTGTGAATGCTGTATGAAGACTTTACTAAACAGCTAGTTTTCTAGAGTATATGTAAATTGCCTCCCCACAGGTAGTAGGAAAAAGAATCGGATTTAATTGGTCTCATAAATAGGTAAAGTGCCTCCCAAGCGTTTTTAATTGTAAGCTCTAGCCATTATTGTTTTATTATTTATCAACGGGGACCCAATTTACACATGTATATCAAGTAGCTAAAAAATGTGGGAGGCAATTTACAGATGATAATAATAATAAAATATTGTATGTATTTGTAATTTCACCATTACAGAATTTGTCATATAGTTACTTGCATGATATATATTTAAATATATAAACATTAGTCAATAAAAGAGAAAAGTGTATAAATAAAATTAATAAATAAGTAAAAGTTAAAAGCAGTAAATGTAAAAGACAAAAACAGTGACAAAAAGCAAACAACAGAAGAAATATATATATAAAAAATGAGCCGAATGAGGAAAATGACTAGAAATGGCATTCTTCCACTGTGTAGTATTCTTTTGTTTGAAACTTTCCTTTCGATTCGTAACAGATTGCGCTGTAATCGTAAAAAAAACATGATTGTGAACGTCTAGTAAAAAATACATAAAAAAGAGAAGCAAGCAAACATGATTTTTTTATTTTAACATTAAATAACATTTCAAAAAGCCATTCAACAACGAAGAACTTTACTTTATGATACCCATTTCAGAAAATGTGTTCGAAAATGTGCCCTTCCACTTCGATACATTTATTTATTCGCAATTGGGATGATTGCACACAACTGAGAAGTGTTTCCGGCGTAATCCTTGAACAAGCGTTGGTGATTCGCTCAATCATATTTTCCCTCGTGGTTGGCACTTCTGTATAAACTTCAGACTTTAAGTGGCCCCATAAAAAGAAGTCAGGGGAAATAAGATCTGGCGATCTTGCAGGTCAAGACACTGGACCACCTCTTCCTATCCATCGACGATTGTAGGCTCGATCTAATACTTCTCGTGCTATTCTTGAATAATGTGCTGGACAACCGTCATGTTGGAACCACATTGTTTGTCGTACGTCCAAGGGAAGGTCTTCAAGTAACACTGGAAGTTCCTTTTACAAGATGTTTCGATATTTTTCACCATTTAAATTTCCATCGATGAAATATAGACCAATAAACTTATTGCCAATTATTCCACACCAAATATTTACGTTCCAAGGATGTTGATGTTCAACTTGGCGCAATCAGTGGGGATTTTCAATACTCCAGTAATGCATGTTGTGCCGATTTACCGTACCGTGATTTGTGAATATCGCCTCGTCAGAAAATAATACTCGAGCAAAAAAATTGGGATTACCTTGTATCCGTTGAAGCGCCCAATGACAAAATCGCACTCGATTTTGAAAATCATCGACATGAAGTTCTTGATGCATGGAAACTCTAAATGGATGATATTTCCTACGCTTCAATATTTGGCAGATAGTGGACTTACAAATTCTTGATCCGAAAGCTATTTCTCGAGTACTAATGTGCGGATTATTAGCTACTGCAGCTAATACCGCGATTTCATTATTTTTCTCCACCAATTGTTTTTCGGCGATTACGTTTTCTTGGCTGTACAGTTCCTTCGCTAGAGAACTGTTGAACGACTCGGTAAAAAGAAGCGCGCGATTGCACCTTGTCGGGAAAACGTTGTGAATAAAGATTAACAGCATCATCGATATTCCTACCACTTTCTTCATAGATGTAAATCATTTCAATTCTCTCTTGTAATGTTATAGCCTCCATTACTGTTCAAATATTCAACACTAACTAATTTGTATTGGATTAATAATTAATAATCTAAATGGGGATCGGACAATGTGTAAGTATTCACAGCTTGTCAAGTACTGAATAAAGTACGGTTTTGTATCGCTGAATAGCATTCCAATTGCGAATAAATAAATGTATCGAACTGAAGGGACACAGCTTCAAGCACATGGCTTTTTGAAATGTTAGTTTATGTTAAAATAAAAAAAAAACACAAATTCATGTTTGCTTGCTTCTCTTTTTTGTGTATTTTTACTAGACGTTCACAATCAGGTTTTTTTGCGATTACAGCACAATCTGTTACGAATCGAAAAAAAAAGTCTCAAACAAAAACTACATACTTGATGGCGTAGAATCCGAATCTGCAATACAAAATGGTGGTTCCCAATTAAGATTTCAAAGTTGTGTGTGGGTGAGGTGGGGGATCGAGTTCGGCACCATTCAGTGAGCCCCCTACATTATAACAAATGTTATTAAGATCTTTTTTTGATTTGATTCAGTGTTTTAGAGATATTCCGTTGTCTCAATATAAAAAAACTCACCTCTATATATAAGTATCTACTCAAAAACAAAATATATTATTAGTTATTTCTCCCGTTATTTGTCGACATAATATCAACTTTGGTTTTAGTGAGACATTAAAAAAAAACCCCGCGAGTCCCCGCTCTGCAAAAATTACCAAAGATAGCTTGAAGTGTCTGTAAATACATAAAATTTTTTACGTGCTACTACTTCCTTATTTGAAAGTTATTTATTTTATTGCGAATATCGGCAATACACAGTGGTCTCAAGTGAAGGGAACTAATTATTTTTTTTTTACTAAATCCATTCTTGATCAATTGTAGATCATGGAAAAAATGTAAAAAAAATCGATTTAGAGAGATTTGTTGTTAAAATTAAAGGCGTTACAGTCCATACGAAGTTTTGGTTAAGTTTAAGAATTGTTTGGTATGGGGGGCTAAAATATCATTCATTAGTATATATTGTTCTAATATTTTCAGGGTGAAATCTATCGATCGGTATGCTGGGAAATAATGAAACCAAATTAAAGGAGACTAATCTATTATTTTCGTTTCGTCATAAGAATCTATTACTGACATCTTATCTATTTGAAGTAACTTAAATTTAGAGACAAGCCATTTGGTCAGGTTGTAAGTGGAGTTGTTAATGTTAAAAGTAATCGGTCTAAAATTTTTGCTCCTTCGTTGTGAATTTTTGGGAGACAGTATAAAGAGAGCAAGACTGGATTACTATTGTTTAAACGGGAAATATTATTTCTATCTATTATTTGATGACAGTCTCTAAAGGTTTGATTGATTTCTTTAACATACAAGTTAATCGGGTTTTTATTTAATGGTTCATACGTACCTGTCACCAATAGTTCGTTCATTGCGCATTAATGTAATGGTGTTTCGTCATGATCACGGTTGAATTTCCTTTGTCTGCTTTTCTGAAGACGCAGTCCTTGGATTTTAACTTCTTAATCAAGGCTTCTTCATCGTTCGTACTGGGGTTCTTGGTGGTCCTCTTCAGATTGTTGATTATTTTCCTAGCGTCTTTTGTTTGAATCTATCTTGATCTTCTGAATTGAATCGTCTTGCAGCTACCATCATGATGTGATGTATAACATCAATAAATAGAAATTTTGATTGTAGACCGTGTTTCAAATCCTTATACAGTAAGTTCAACCCGTCATCTGTGAATTCTACACTCAACGAAAAATATACATAAATATAATAAAAAAAGTACATTAATTCAATAATTATTTTATCAAAATTCGTCCAACGAACACTTTTATCAGTATAAATGTGCGTTTATTATATTAATAAATATATAGGTTCATCTATACAATAAAGAAAATTGTTGATATAATGAATTCGTCATTCACTTGATTATGAATATAATAAACATAAATTATTGCTTTAAAAATCGGTATACATTAAAGTGATTAAAGAAGTTTTTGATACAATAAATAAGTAAGTTCCTATCATATTGCGAACCCTGGTACTACATTGTATGAATTAACTTCTTTATTGCTTGTATGAAATTTATACATTCCGTTAATTAATAATAGTTGTAGAAACTATGAATTATATATTATAGCTATTTATTACTAAAGTTAATGCCAAATAATATAAACAGATTTCGAAAAGATGCAGTTAGTGTAAGAGGTCCAATAAGTCTTTTACACTAACAGCACATTTTCGAAATCCGGTTATACTATTTGGCAAACTTAGTAATAATTAATTCACTTAATAATATAACCAACTTCAAAAAGGAGCAGTTACAATCTTAACGACCGTATTATAGCTTCCGTCCCGTCTTCAAAACCTGAAACACCAAATAGGTTATTAGTAATATTTGAGAAAAGAGTGTACATATACATTTATACATACCAAATTATTTGCAATATTTTTGTTTTGGAATTCTCCTTATCAGTTTTGCATATCTGTAAATGTATTACTTATAAATTTTCCCTTTTTTTTTACCATCCGTTAAAATTCCTAAAATATGGTTAAGAGTTTTATATTAAGGTACCTAGTTGCAGCTATAGTAATCTTAAATTGCCAACTTTTCCGTCAGAAATCTATTAACTGTCTACTTTAAACGATAATCGTTTTCTATAAAATACTAAAACACTATATTTGTATTTAGGTTATGCACATGTTTGAAATGTCTGGCTAATGTATCAAGCTCGGCAAAATTAGTGTTACATATAAAACAGAGCATATTACATCTACTTTAATGATTGGAAACAATCAATACCGCTATAAATTCATTTATTAAAACAATTAACTCAGTATTAAAAATACGTTATATCTTCATAGAAATAATAAAATATTTAATTAAATTAATAACATACTACTTTAAATTAACAAACTACTTAATAATTTCTTTTTCTAATAAGTAATAAACTGTTCATTATATCAATTCATCATTCAATATATTTTTTTTTTAATAACAACAACAATTGTCAATACAATAAACTCACTTTTTCAACGTGACCGTCAATAAACAAAATTGTTCAATATTATTAAAAAAAACTTATTCATGCAATATATCTTTTTCTTATTTTAATAAACCCAACTTAATAAACGACGTTTATTAATTTTGTTTTTTCAATGTATTGAAGTTTTGTGATGTACTAATTCAAATTTTGGTACTGGATTCGATGTTATAATGGAGGTGTTTGATTTCTTTATGTGGTTCGCAGTATTCATTAAATTGTTGAACATTTTGTCCAAGGTTGACTTCTTCTTTATTAGTTTATTCATCGACATAATGTTCTTTTTGTCATGTATGCCCCCAAAATGTGAAATCGGTGGAGCAGACTAATTTTGTGTGCAAGGCATAAGTTTTTATTTGTAAATCGTCTAATCTTCGGTACTTGTCCTTTTTATTTCAACACTTAACCATTTTTTCTTTGCGTTGTTAACGGGAAATGTACATGTTTTAAGAAATAATAAATAAGAAGTTATAAATCTGGCAGTATGTTGATTTAATCTATATATATATCCGGCCTCGTAAGTTCATGTTTTCGTTTATTAAACCATTATTTTGCTTTTTAAATAGGTTTAGTGGAATATTGGCTGGATGATAATAAAACAGTTTCTTAAATCTTGTAAAACGTTTCGACTATTTCAATAAGTCTTTTTCAACTACTAAAAGTAAATATAAGAAGCATTTTTTTTTATATACATATAGCGGAAATTAATAGATTGTGATATACAGGGTCGCTAAAAAGTATGGATACGGTTAAATATTTTCAGAACGGTTTAGCAGAGTTCGTTCAAATTTGGCATACAGTTAGAAGTGTTTAAATTCTATCATCTGAGATTTCTTTCAATTTTCTACCATCATTTATTTTGAAAATACAAGGCTAACTTGATTTTTTTTTTTAAATGGCACGGGTGGTCAAATTTGATATTTTTAAAAAGAGCATTTTTTTTCTGAATTCAGTAATGTAACACATGCCCACCTTTATTTTTATTAAAAAGCAAAAAAAAAATTAAAGTCAAAAATTTAATTCTAGAAGAATAAAACTAAGTTAGCTTTGAAAATGCTGTTATTGACGATGTGTCACTTGCATATTCGCTAAAAATTAAACTTGTGTGCAATAATTTGTTTAACAATGGTACATTTAAGCGAAACTGAGCGTATAGAAATTCTCATGATGGTTGGTTATGGCGACAGAAAACGAAGTTGTGCTCAAGTAGTGACCCTTTTTAATGAAATTCATCCAAACCGGAAACCGATCTCCAGGACGACGGTTTCAAAAACCTTACAAAGATTTCAAGAAACTGGTAGCGTTAAAGACCGTGCAAGACCTGGGCGACCTCGAATTATTACCAACGAAGAAAATTCTTTGAATGTTATGTTGAAAAAATTCAGTACAACAGTTGGCGTTGAACCACAACATCAGTAGAGGATCCACACAAAAAATAATGAAACGCGAAAAATATCATCCTTATAAAATTCACTTGCTACAAGAATTAAGTGACGACGATTTTGACCGCAGAACCGAATTTTGTGAAACTATGATGCACAGAATACATTAGGATGGTAACTTTCTTAATCGAGTCCTCTTCTCTGATGAGTCAACTTTTTTATCTAAATGGATATATTAACCGCCATAACTGTCGATATTGGTCTGACAGAAATCCGCATTGGATGGAGCTGGTTCATACGCAGCATCGACAGAAAATTAATGTTTGGTGTGCATTATTGTCGGAATATCGTAGGTCCTTTTTCCATTAACGGCAATTTAACGTCTGAAAGATATTTGCCAACTTTTACAACAACATATTGTTCCACGACTTAGGGGAAATATTTCCAAACCGACGGCAATCGAAATGTATACCAACAGAAACCATATGGTTTCAACAAGACGAGCACCGTCGCATTTTGGTCGTCAACGTGCGCGAATATTTGGATGAAACATTTCCCGGTAGATGGATAGGGCGAAGGGGGACTATTGAATGGCCAGCTAGGTCTCCTGATCTGACCCCACTTGATTTTTTCCTGTGGGGTCATGTAAAAAATCGAGTGTATGTCAACAGACCATTACAAATCGAAGACCTACAAGAACGTATAAGAAACGAAATTGCCAGTATTTCTCCAAATATTTTGATTGATTCTTTGCAAAATTTTGCTCAACGTGTTCATTATTGCCAGGACGTAAATGGAAATCATTTCGAACATCTTTTGTAACATAAAAATTATGTAATTTCTTGTTTGAGCTTCTTTTTATTAAAATCTGTTCTGTTTCAGTTAAATGTGTTATTTTTACAATTATTATTAACTATTATTTTTTTTTAAAGTTTCGATTAAAATAAGATATGGATGTGTTACATCACAGAACGCAGAGAAAAAATCTCTTTTCAAAAATATTAAATTTGACCCTTCGTAAAAAAAATCAAGTTAGCCTTGTATCCCCAGAACAAATAAAGATAGAAATTTGAAGAACATCTTAGACGATAGAATTTAAATACTTTTAACCATGTACCAAATTTCAACAAGTTTTGTTGAATAGTTTGGCTATAGGTTCCAAGTATATTACGTGTTTTTAAATTTTGTTCCTTATTTAAAATTGTTATATCGTTAACATCAAATGTATGATTTTAATTTATTTCATGTTTTCTATTTTCTAAATATTTTCAGTTTTTCAGTTTTCAGTTTGACAAATTACACATGTACAAATACACGTTTTTAGAATATCTAAATTTTATGTGTGAAGAAGATTTTACAACTATAAAACTGAAACATCGAAAGAAAATAAAACAAAATACAATCCAATAACTCAAAATACCGAAAGTATACAAAATAATAATTGGGTAACCAATATTTTAAATACAGTAATACCTAATAATGTTATCAATGCATTATCATTAGGAACAAATTTTGCTTTAGATTATAACACAAATGAAATTCCTACTAATAATATAATGGCTACACAGACTAGGCTTTTGAACCTTTCAAAAGACAATCTCAAATGTTTTTTTCTCCTTTAAAATTGTTTAGTGAAAAAAATCATTGCGTTAAGTTTATATATTTGTATCTTCTGAGTGTTTAGTTTAATAAATAAAAAACATAAAAATACCTGTTCACGCATTTTTAGTTTTATTCATATTATTGAACGTTTTGCATATTGTGAAAAATGCTTTAAATTAGATTGTTATTATTATAAAGTAAGCTGTGATTTCCGTGTTACCAAATGTATATTGGAATCGTTGGCTAGTTTAAATAGAAATTTAATTTAAGGTATAGTGTCTCTTAGAGCCCTCCTTGGCTAGTTCATCGGAGATTACGTTGCCCTTTATATCCTCATGTCCCGGTACCCAAATTAGAGACACCCTGTTGTCTCGTGCCAGTGCATTGAGGGATTGTTTGCAGTCCCTAACTAGTTTTGACCTAGTTGCAGGGTTTGAGACTGCCTTAATGACAGCCTGGCTGTCAGTCATTATATTAATTTTCCTGCTCATGCAGCCCCCTTTTGCAATCATTTCTGCACAGGCTGCAAGGGCGAATACCTCTGCCTGGAAGACCGTTGTATGTTTCACCAGGCTTATGAATATCCTTTGATTAGAACTGGGCCCGCAAATACCGGCTCCTGTCCCCTGGCTGGATTTGGATCCATCCGTGTACCAGTTTTCGTTAGCAGTGATCTCACTACGCGCCTGGTCTCTGTTCGGTATGGAGATTTTCACCTTTTCAGTGAAGATAATTTCGGGTGCCATGCTGTCCATGGGCATTTGTAGCAATGGCCCGTCCAGCAACGTGCCCGTAATATAAGTGTGTCCTCCCACCCTGAAGTTGGGATGCCACAGGTTGTTGGCTTTCAGTCTAAGGATCGCATTCATTGCCTCCGCTCTCACATAGAGTTCCAGCGGGGGGAGGCCCACAATGGTCTCCAAAGAGGCGGTCCCTGTACTGTTAGTTGCACCAGTGATACCCAGCAATGCTTGTCTCTGGACAGCGGTCAGCAGCTTCGCTGCGGAGGACACTTCTGTCCTCCTCCACCAGACTACTGCCCCGTATGTTATCGCTGGTCTTATCACGGCAGTATATAGCCAATGGATCACCTTCGGCTTTAATCCCCAGGTTTTGCCAGCAACTCTCCTGCAGCGCCAGAATAGTTGCGTGGCCCTGGTCGTTGGGTTAACTAAATGATTTTTCCAGCTCAGTTTTGCATCAAGGGTAACACCCAGATACTTTACTTCCTTGTTAATTGTAACTCCTGCCCAAAACAGTCTAACGCCGCCTAGGTCATTGAGTTTTCTCATGTGGTAAAGGCAAACCAACTTTGTTTTTTTGTGGATTAACTGAGAGTCCTTGTGAAAGGCATCGTTCCTCCACCATTCGCAGTGCATTACGCATGATGCCCGCCACCACGCCTGGGAACTTGCCCTAGCTACGATGACAATGTCATCAGCCGTACCCCTGCGTCCATATCCTTTGTCGTTTAATGATCTGACGGAGATCATCCACGACCAAGCTCCACAGCAGTGGTAACAGTACTCCCCTTGAGGACACCCTTCTGGTGGTCCTCATGGCGATATTTTTATCTAGCTTATTGGCATAGACCACTCTGCCTCTTAGCATGCAGTCAACCCATTGCTTGCTAGTCGTGTGGTCAATGTTCCGTTCCATTTAGTGATCGGTTAATCGAGGCGTTGATGTGTTATCAAAGGCGCCCTTGATGTCTTAAAAATACTGCAAGGGCAACTTCCTTTTGATGTAGGCTCCTTTCGAGTCCTCCCACCAAACTATGCAGGGCAGCTTATCCAGATTTGCCCCTTTGGTATGCCCATTGCAGAGGATGCAGAGGATATCTCGCAAGTGCTCCTTCTGTAATTCTTTAGTATTTTTACTTGCTTTCTTTATAAGAATACATCTGAAAATTACTAAGTTTTACTCAACGACGTCATTTTTACTTAGCAATCAAAGCCTTTAATAAATTACCCAATAGTTTTAAACAGTTGCCACTGCAGTTATTTAAAAACAGACTAAAAAGTTTGCTGCTCGATAAGAGTTACTATTCATTAAATGAATACATGAATGATTTAATTTCTTAAGTTAACTTTATTGTACTTATGCTAGATTTTAAATTCGCTATTATTTATTTTACTGTTTTTTACATTGTAACTACAGGATGCTGACTACAGAAGCTGCAAGTGCAGTCTAAAGGGAAATAAAATTATTATTATTATCAAGGAGTGTTGAGCCGCAATGGTGGAGATATGAAGACTACACTAAACAGCAAGTTTCTAAATCGAATTCGTCGATGTGCCATAATAAAGAAATGAATTAGATACGTTCTCGTTCAATTTCCGCCTCTTTTAAACTGGTGTTGAAAGTTTTCAAAGTTGTTTCCTTCGCAAAACGTTTCCGAAGAAACAACAGCACTGTTTAGGTGTATCGCTAATATATGAACGAGTTAATTTGTTGTTAGATAGTTCTTATAGATGCTCTAATGTTAATATAACGTAAAGGCAAAAACTGTCTATTAAGACTATACCAATGGCGCCTCTTCGTTCAAGAAAGTGCGGTCGCAGATTGGTTAACAGGCTGAACCTGACCGTACACCGGCCGCGCGCCGGGGCCTTTTATACATGCCTCGACGTCTCCGTGTGCCAGCAGCTACCAGCTACCGCATTAAGTCGACTCCGCTCGTAGCAGGTGGTTGTGTGTTGTTCCACAGCCAACTAGTCACCCAGTCCTCGTCGGTCGCGCTCGTCACAAACACACAACTCTGTTGTATAGTTGTATTATACAGTACACGTTTGATTTTAAAACTTCCTATACGTACGTCTACGATCGTCCAAAGTTGAATGCCCTAATAGTGTTAAAAACTTTTGTTTCATTTGGCATTGTGTTCCACGGCTTCGTAAACAGTTGGAAATGGGAATTATGTGAACCGTTTATTAGAGAGTACAACCCAATGGGTAGATCGCAGGATAGGAGAGGAAACAGAACTTTTACTGTGCGTATTCGAAATTAGTTCCTCATGCGCTGAAATAACACCCAAATAACAGTTAATTTTCGCCAGGTAAGTGTGCGAAACTTTTCGATAATTATCGAAGCGATTTGACGCAAACTTGCGAACGAACTTGGGAACTGACTGTGTTCTATGTCTTTAACCTAGACCTACAAGTTTTCTTGTAAAATTGTTGCGCTCGCGGGAAAAAAAATTACTCGAAGACATCTGTTGCCCTCCTGTTAGAGTGTTATATTTGAAGGTGTTCCTTTCCTCGTCCGTATATGAATAAATTTCATATAAATATGCATCTTTATCTTTGATCAAGGATGTTGTAGTGCAAGTTTCTTGGTTTTTAAGACGTGTAACTAATCTATAAAATAAATAAAAGAGATTCTTTTTTCAAACCTCTTATTGTTGGATATCGTTGTAACTAACAAGCTAATTATTTTTTTTTGCGTACGTATCCCTTGGATACCGAAAGCGGATGTTTCACTAATTATTAATTAGTTACTAGTTATTTCGTTTAAATTTACAACTGACGTAAAAATCATTACATTCTTAATATATTAATTAAATTGTCTCAAAAAAAAGTTTCCTGCGAGAGAAAAATTTTTTTAAGAAGGCCCAAAAATTTCTAATTATTTTTTTAATTAATAAACACAACAAGAGTCCTCTACCCTCGTCGAAAGATATCAAAATCGCCAACCGTTTTTCCTTCCATCAGCCTGCAGGGGGTTAGAAGTTTTATAAAACTTTTTTTTTAAAAAACTTTCTGTATTAGCCGGGCCGCCTTGTAAGGTGGTGGGGCGCTTTTCTGCTGTTAATTTGCTCTTCGTCCTTCGGTCTTTGTTTTTTGAAAATTCGGAATTAATTTCGTAATTAACCCTTCCAGGATCAAATACTTACGCCTCCGCCATTTTAATATCATACTTAATAATGTATACACCCTTTTTAAAGTTCTTTTATTAAGCAATTTCCTTTTATCTTTCTTTTGGCGCAGTAAAGAATGAACTTAATTCAGGTTAATTGTTACTAGTTTAATTTTGACTTCCAATATAAGTTAGTGTACCTTTTAATAGAGAAATAAATATACAAAGTGTGCCATTTAAAACCCTTAAATCAAATATCTCGGAAATACACCCTAAAAAAAATTACCCCAAAAATAAATGGCAGCTGGGCTACCACCTATTTTTGGGGTAAATTTACACCTATAGGGGATTTTCACATGCTTGTGGAATATTCCTTGAAAGTGTGGTAATTTTCCCTGGTAAATTTACACCTCTAAAGTAATATTCCCTAATGGAATGGAATAATTTCAGGTAGATTTACCACACCTTCAAGGAATATTCCACCAGTATGTGAAAAATCCCCTATAGGTGTAAATTTACCTCAAAAATAGGCGGTAGCCCAGTTGCCATCTATTTTTGGGGTAATTTTACCACATTTTTTTTTTAATGTATAGATTAGAGTAACAACAAAGAGATTAGAAATAATTGATTATTAGGTTGTTTTATCATCCAGAAATATTAAGTTTCAGTTATCTAATAACATGTTTATGTCATTTAGAACTTAATGCAGATTCTCCACTTAAATATTCAAAATATACCATTATATTAGATTTAATTTTAATAATTTCTGAAAGATATATTAATTAGTTGGATTACAGAGAGTTTACAATAATTTCAATAAATTTTTAAATTCAATAAGCAATGTTTTAAAGAGTAAACATTTTGGGAGAAAGGTCGATAAGAAAAGCCAATAGTTACTAAGAATTGGTTGTATTCATAATACAAAGATCTAGTTGAATGTAACCATAAAATAAATTTTGACTAACAAAATACATTAAAAAATCTTATCAATTTGAGTTTGGATTTGGAGCTTTTTTATTTTTGTTGCCCAGTTCAAGGTATATTTTAAAAAAAAATCCTCTGCGGAGCTTCTAATGTGTTAGAAGCCTCTTTTGCGTACTGCAAATGAAAATTAAAATATGCCCCCATCATTTGTTGCAATGCAGGTCGAAATGAATCTGATGGGTCTAATAACTGTCTTTCTACCATTAAAAAATGCGACTTCACATTTCCTAGAAAAGAAAAATAAATGTAAAAAGCATATGAAATAAATATATTTTTATTAACATCCTTCTTCCAAGCATATTATCAACGGTGTATTCACCTCAATTTCTTCAAGTTTAGATTTATCCTGAAAATTTTTAATAAATTTAGCATTTAAAAATATATTGTATGTAGATAATAGTGCTGCGAATCGAAGCCTCTTTATGTGAAACCGGGGTTTGGATGCAGCGATTAATTGTCTTTAAAAATTGTAACCGGTAAAACCGGTTTTCAAAATCAAAACCGGTTTTTAAAAGCATATTATTGCGCCTTAAATAGGTTTTTCGAATTTAAAATACATAGCACTTTTAAAAAAGTAATACGTATTGTTTTTAGTTTGAAACTGGTTTTGAAAATCGATTTTAAAAATTGAATTTTAAAAACCGATTTTTACTAAAAATCGATTAACCGGGTTTTGATATCTGACGATTCCCGCAATACTAGTATATACATAAATAATGTTGTGATTAACTATTGAACTCAAATTTGCCGTCCTGCGGTCTTGCACATTTGCATGTATAAGTGCTTAATACCTACTTTACTTTTGTTATTAAATCCTAGAGTAAAACCAAAATAGTCTCTTCCTTACTTTACTTGTATCATCACTTAACAACGAAAACATAGCCTCCAATAACGGCAAGACACTAATCTTTTTATATTTCCAAATGTTTAATGAAAGAGAAAAAAAGAATTGACTCCTTCAAAACGAAAGACTTTCTGTTGTTTTAAATTGAAAAGTTTGATACGGTAGTTTCCTGCGTGTAACTTGCACGTTGAAAACTTTAAATAAATGTACCATACTTGTAGCAACAATAACCGCAAATGCTATTGAGGTTAAGTTGCCCAGTATATCATATTACATATCCATACGCAGGTATATGTCTATTATTTATGTATGCTGTCATAGCTAAGTACATGGTAATCATCTCAATACATAATTAATGTAAAATGAACTTACCTCAATCTTTATTTGCAAGACAAAATCAAAAACATACCATTTACATTTATGCGTTGAAGCCATCAGTGTAGATGCCACACTTGTATTCAAACTGCGTACTTCAAACGCTTGCGCGTTGTATAATCGACGGCTATGTAATGCATTCTCGTAACGGGTTTAATTTTTGATCAAGCGACACAATGTAATGCAATGTTAAAAAAAAAAACATTTTGTGTTCCAATCAAATAACAGATGCATATATATAATCAGAATTTCATGTCCCTTGTATTGTCCATATTGTATTTTTACCAACATAAGGGGTAATATTCCACGAAATATGTTATTTTTCCTTACTCCTAAGCAAATTTCCCCAAGTGGGGGAAAATTACTTCATTTATTGAAGTATTTTTCCGTCAAAGTCTGTTTACCAGGCAAAATTACACCTAATTTGTGGTAATCTGATGTTTGGTGTTGGTTTTGGTGTAATTTTACATTATTTTCATATGTTTTTTCAGATACCAGTGAGGTAAATTTACCATCATTTTTTAGAGTGGGATAAAGATATTTGAATTTTGAAAAAAAAACAGTTCCTAAATAACGAGATTGACTTTAGTTTGGTATCACAAATCTTCAATCTTGAAATCTTTCTTAACAGAAGAACTTGATTATTTCCTTGACGTTTTCTAAAAATCTACTCTTTGCTTTCCTTACAAAATTAGGCTTCTTGATCTCTTCAGTTTTCTTCTTTGTCACTTTTTTTTGCCTTTAACTCTCCCTTAGCACTTCTAGTTGCCTTAGGGATTCTCCAGACTTCTATTTTCTTGTAGCAGAATGTGAGTGGGAAGATGGTCTACCACCTGGTTCCATGTTATTAATGGCACAAAAGTCCACCTATATCAACGTGACTATTTTTCTTAAATGGATGCGTGAATATTTTGTCGCTAGAAAGCCAGTAGGAAAAGTGCTATTAATACTTGACGGCCATGCCTCCCACGTCAATTCTGTCGAAATGTTGGAATTTGCAGAGTCAAATGGAATCATCATATTATGTTTGCCTAGCCATACCACTCATTATTTGCAGCCTTTAGATAGAAGCTTTTCTAAATCAGTGAAGGCACATTTTTATGAATCATGTCGTCTGTGGCTCAGAAACCATGCTGGGGCAAGATGGGGCCACGAGGCATGATGGGGACATCGTCTTATCTACAAAACGGCAGTAAGCATCTGTCAAATAATAGCAGCCCTAATATTGACAAGTGCTGTTTTATGTTTGTTGTAATGTAGGAAACTTTACTAGTCGTAATAACAAAGTTATTGCTGTTTGTGCGTGAACTTTGCAATTTCCAGAATTTCGTTATTATTTTAATGGTGAGTTCAACGGCCAATATCGGAAGCATAAGTAAATTATTTACAACTACACTTTTTTGTGCTTATTAATTGACATGTATTGCATGTATTTTATATACTGTGTTATTTGTTTATTTCAAATATTTAATATGTCATTATAACATAACCAGAAAATGTCCCAAAGGGGCAAGATGGGGCTATTGGTATGGGGCAACATGGGGACATCAATTATCTCACTCTTCAGTCTGATCCGTTATGCTGGATATGCCATTATGCTTTCTCGAAGACATAATGCCTATTTCTCATGTTAGGAATAAAGTACAGGTTCAATCAAAGCGTAACAAGGGAAAGACAACAATCCTTACAAGCATTATGTATAAAAATCTGCTACAAGAAAATAGAAGTCTGGAGGAACCCTAAGAAGTGCTGAGGGGGAGTTAAAGGAAAAAAAAAATGACAAAGAAGAAAACAGAAGACCAAGAAGCCGAATTTTGCAAGGAAAGCAAAGAGACAGATTTTTGGAAAACGTCAATGGAAAATAATCAAAGTTCTTCTGTTGAGGAATGATGACGCTTAATGTTAGTATTGTAAGGGGAAGTATTGATGCAATGCCATGGATGGCGAGGTGGGTACCATGGAGGCTGTGCGAATAACGTGGATGTGTGTCCGTCTCTATTGTCTCAATTGTGAAGATTAAGTTTAATATTCTTATCGTTATTGTATTTTTCTTTTTATTTTTGTAGTAGGTCACGCTTTAAAAGAGTTTTTAAGCTTGTTCTGCATGTTTTTTGAAGTCTATTTTTTTTTTTTACTATTACCTAGATTTATGGTACGACCCATTCTTAACTCACCTGGAGCCCATCTTGCCCCATGGTGGGGCAAAATGGTGTATTTACATATTTCTTTTCAAATTTGCTCACAACATCAAGGAGTATCCATAGAAAAATTGTAAAATTCATCCACAGCAGATAAATGTTTAAAGATTACAACAAGCGTACTTAGAACTTGTATTATCAATTTGCAATCCTGATGCATGTGTTCTAAAGCTTAATGTTTCCATCTTACCTATTCCTACTATTTAACTTACCAGGAACACGGACGCGGGTGTTCCCCCCCGATTTCGATGAACCTTACAGATCGAAAGAGTACCTTAAAATAAGAGACACGTATTTTTTTTTCATCGCGTATCCGCACGATTTTGGGGTACAGCCCCCTCAAAGTTGGACGATTTTTTCAATTTTTGCAAATATTCCCTAAATTATAACAGATATTAAATTTTCTTCTCAACATAATTTGCAGTATATTGCATGGCCCTAAGGGTGGCGTCGTCCGTATTCGCAGAAAGTTAATAACGGGGGACGGGGTAACCGTACCCGCCATTTTTTTTACTTTTTTTTTTCTTATATCATCAAAAGAAGGCCGATTATATAAGAATAGAATACGAGATGTATAACAGTTTAGGAATTAATAATTGTAAAAATAGAAAAATAATAATAAACCTTCAAAAGTAATAAACTTGTCGATTGATATAAATCAAATGAACTATAACAGAATAAAGTTTTTATTCTTAACATAATTTCCAGCATAATATATGGTCTCAAGGTAGATATCTTCATCAAAAGCTAATAACGGGCGGGGTACCCCATACCCCCTCATTTTTTTAATAATAAGTTTATTCATTATTCATCGAAAAAAGATGCGATTTACATAGAAAACGGTGGATGTATAATAAATTTAGAAAAATTAAAAAATAGTAATAATAACTAAAATAAATATATGTACGTGTCTATTGTAATGAATTTGATATGCGCACTTATCTAAGGCATACGTGAGTTTAATTAATTATTCAGTACTTCAGATATAATTGGTAATTTGCATTATAAATTTAACGCGATAAGGGATTGTGATTAATCATATTATTATATAGATAACAATAAATCCCCGAATGCATAGTAAATTAACCACGAACGTTTAAGTGTCACGTCTGCATTTAGGAAATAGGTATATAAGACGAGTATTCCAAATGAGAACATTAGAAGTCGTTTTTCGTGCAGTATAGGTCAGTACCTATAGTTTCGCACAATGGCGGTCGTAAATATAGCAAATGTGTTGAACATGTTACTTGCAACATTTCAAGTTACTAACATCGCAACAATTCCTTTGACACCGCAAGAAAGTGAGTTGCATGATGCCCTGAAAAATATAATTGTATCTGCTCAACAAGACGCCATGTTCTCCTTTCAAGATGTAACGGGATTAGAGTATAAAGAATTAGCAGAAACCACCACGAAGCGCAATTTGTGGAAGAAACAGCAGAAGAAAAGAAGACAATTATGAAGATTTGCCAATGTGTCCTGAAGAAGGGGGTAGCGTTATAGACCTAGATAACAAAACTAGACCTAGATTAAAAACAGAGCTACTGGAAAAAGTGGTAAATAATCCAAGCCACGTACTTTGGGCAGGTGTCATCCAAAAATCAAAAAGTAAAATGTGCTACGACAGTTGCGCAGATGGGAAGAAAGTGTTAATAGAGGCGGCACCCACACGGATAAAGTTACGGTTTATTACTGAATATGTTCTTACAAAATTTGAAAATGAGCATTTGGGATGGAATATGTTATTAATCTGTTCGCTATTGCAATAACAATTATATACCAATAATCGCATTACAGTATGTCATGTATTTAAACATTTATAAGCACTATAATGTTTTTCTAATTCTGTTCTAATTGTTTCCGAAATGTTATAATCGTTAAAAAACACAAATAGTTATATTTATGCTCCATTGAATACTACATTGTACACCCTACATTGCACGAAAAAACTTGAATAAATTAAAAAAATATATATGTATGTATAATTTAAAATCCTTCGTCCTGTGTAGCAATTTGTTCATATATACGCACTAAAGGATTATGGTATTCTAAGAATGAATACACTTTTAAGGAAATTATAAAAGCGCTACTAACTGCAGTTGATAAAAGATTTATTTGCTACCACGATAAAAGTTTGTATAGTATATAGTATAAGTAGTAGGCAAGAGGTTTGACATAGCTTGTTGAGTAGGTATAATTCTAAATTAAGAAATTTAAGTAAGGAGAGCAGCGACTAACACTACAAATAATTGTTGTTATGTATATATTATTATTATTAGTACAATATTTTATTATTAATCGCCAATATTACATTGTTTTCCATGTAAAGCGATCTTTTTTGATGAATAATGAATAACTATATTAAAAAAAACGGGGGTATGGGTACCCGTCTCCGTTATTTACTTTTATGAGATTCTACCTTGAACCCATGTATATCTGAAACTTTGTTAAGACAAAAAACTTATTTCTGTTTAGTTCATTTGATTATATCAATGACAAGTTATTAATTTTGAAGCTTTTGATTTTTTCTATTTTTACAAATTATTAATTTTTCTAAAAACTTGTATACATCTCGTATTCAATGTAAAATCGGGGCCTTCTTTTGATGAATAAGAAACAAGAAAAAAATGTAAGAAAATGGGGGGTAGGGGTACCGTCCGTCCCCGTTATTAACTTTTTGCGATACGGACGACGCCACTCTTAGGGCCATGCAATATGCTGGCGAAATTATGTAAGAGAAGAAAGATTTGAAATATCTGTTTAAATTTAGGAAATATTGTGCAAAAATGAAAATTCTCCAAACTTTGGAGGGGCTGTACCGCAAAAACGTGCGGATACGCGATATGAAAACAAATACTCTCTCTTATTTTAAGGTTCTTTCTATCTGTTAAGT